>AWUE01018410.1:0-25705 GCA_001974825.2 Corchorus olitorius | reverse complement strand
TTTTTTATAAAGAAGAATAAAAGTAAATGGGACTTACTCGTAAAAAAGAATGATTAAATATTTATGAATGATTAAAGAAGTAAATAATATAAATTACTAAAACAATTGAAATTATTAGTAAATAATTATGAGATGAGTATTATTAATAATAAAATATATACAAAAATTTTTCACAAAAAAATATATACAAATTTGATAATAATATAATAATAAATAACCGAAAACTTAGTAAAAATGGCGGAAGTATAGACTTCGAACTTAGCATCTTGGAGTTGATTAATTGTCTTCAATTTCTTACTTAATTGTCATTTCAATAGAAAAAGGAGTTTGAGGTGAAACCATGTCTAAACAAACATTTCTATCACCAAAATTTCATCTCCAATTCTTCCCTTAATAGTTTTTTGTAACTCCCACCAAAGTTTTTGGTAAAAGAAAATTGAATTACAAGTTACAACCAAAATTTCAACCACCCGTTCCCTCCATTCAAAATTTTAATCTTACAAAGCTTGATGTAATATTAGTTCAAATTTTCGTTTACCACATTTCTCTCCCCCACCCCCCCCCCCCCCAACGCACCCTAACTAGAAATTTAAATGATTAGAGGAATTTATAATAGCATAGATCTTGGATAATGTTTACATTTACCATATACTAAATTGTTCGTCTTTGTGTTTATAGTGCAAATATTGTAAATGTTTGTATTAATGTTATTTTATCTGTAATAAGAAATAACTCATTATCAAAAAATTTCGAACAAAAAACCTCATAACATTACCACATTATTATTTCATTTATAGTGTTAATTTATATGTGTTTTTTTAATTTAATTATTTAAACACTTATACATTTCCAATTCTTTTTTTTGGTGAATATACATTTCCAATTCAATGTTTATTAGTTATTATCAATGTAAGTTATAGACCAAACCCCAAACACCAAAATAATACCTTATATAATTTGTCTTAAATACAAAACTTTGCCTTAAATACGGTTTTGTGGCAAAATTGAAGTGGGTGCTTCGATTGGGATAAGATTTAACGTGTTGACTATCAAACTTTGGGGTTTGACTCTCAAAATTTGGGGTTTGACCATCAATAGGGTTTGACTATCAAAATTTAATTAATTGTCATTTCAATAGAAAAAAGGGTTTAAGGTGAATCATTGTCTACAAAACATTTCAATCACCAAAATCTTGATAGTCAAATCCCATTGATGGTGAACCCCCAAATTTTGATAGTCAAACCCCAAAGTTTGATGGTCAACCCCCAAATTTTGATAGTCAAACCCCAAAGTTTGATGGTCAACCCCCGAATTTTAATAGTCAAACCCCAAAGTTTGATGGTCAACCCCCAAATTTTGATAGTCAAACCCCAAAGTTTGATGGTCAACCCCCGAATTTTAATAGTCAAACCCCAAAGTTTCATATATTTCAAGTAAGCAACTAATAATATCACTGTATAATCTTTTTTTTTATAGAAAATATCACTATATAGTCTGCTTGAATACGATATTTGATATGTGAGAAACTAAGTTTACTATGCAAATTATTGAGATAATGGAAAATTGGATAAAATTAATCTAAGTGCACATAATCTTATTTCTTATAATTTACAATTAAAGCTTCTGTAAAATATAAATTATTTATTTATAATATACTATATAATTAATATCTATATACACACACAACATTATTGATCATGTTAATGTATTATACAAAAATATTGTTATAATTTGATAGTAATATTTTTTATTTATTCAAATTTTAAAAATAAATTAAAAATTTTGTTAGAAATTACAAAAAAAAGAGAGAGATATATATATATATATATATCATTACAAATTGAAAGGAGGGAAATAATTTGAAATTATTTATCCACCAAAATTTATGACCAATTTCCACTAACTCATTAATTAGAAATTGAGATATACATCTTTTTACCAAAAAGATAATTATTTAAATAAAATATCAATGATCATAATTTTACTACTATAACAAAATAAAAATGAGATATACATCTTTTTACCAAAAGAAACTTATAATATTTTCTTAGAGATATATCTTATATCGTACTTTACTTATATTCATTGTTCATGATATTTTTATTTAATATTATTCCTCTTCTTAACTATTCTTGACAAAAAAAAATCTCACATGGGTCATGGGTAAATGTAAATTATTGCTTTAAACTTTCATTAATGATAAAATAAATTGCTTTACACTTTTGTATGACAAGTGGGCCATGAGTAGATTGCTTTAAACATTTTTATATGACAAGTGGGCCATAGGTAAATGTTGATATGCTTTTACCTTTCCGGTTATTGTTACTTGTAGTTCAGGTGGATTTCAATACTTTCAACGGTCCATATTGTCTGGTTTCATCTAACCCTACACGTGTCCCTGACCTTTCCTAAACCTAAACAATTTTAACCTTTCCTAAGTCGCCACCGTAAACTTTGGTGGGCAGAAATAATTGTTTTTAAGATGGATAAGGCTACAAGTAGGTACTACCAATATCCAACAACTAGGGTATCATTTTTAAATTGGTTGTACATCAAAGTGAGGGATTTGATAATACTCATATCATTTCCCTTTTAAACCCTTTAAGGACTCGTTTGGTTCGCGGTAATCCTGGATATACCCGGGTATCTTGGGAGATGACCACCGGATGACCGCGTTTGGTTACTATTTGAATGGCAATAGATATTATTACCCTTAGATGACCAAACACGCCTAGATTACCATGGTGTCCAACAATCGCGTTAGTCATGAATCCCACCGATTTCAACGGGAAAAAAACGGATGGGTATATCACTTAAAATGGCCATTTAGTTTTTTTACCATTTTGTCCTCATAAGATTTTATTATTTACGAATAATACCCTCCCATATTTAAGCAAAAAAATTCCCATTTTTCTCATTTTTATTTCTCTTCGCCTTCTGTCGCAACATGCAGGTCCTGGGTACGAATCCCGCCGAAACGACTGTGAGATGAGGAGTCGCCACTAATCTTTTTTCTAGGTGTGATTAGCCACCTATTGATTGACCTAACCAGTCTAATGTGGTTCAAAGCTTGGCGAGGGACCCACTAAACCTATAGTCCGGTCTTGTCACCTGAATCTAGGTTCGGGAGTCGATTACGCCCGGGGAAGGATTAGCACTCCGGAATGCACGTCAAATGACGGTACCTCTAAGTCAAACTAGATCTAATGTGGGTCTGAAATTAAAAGGTTGCTTTTAATCATTAATCCTATATTTTTGGTCTTTTCTTTAATTCAAATGAGTTGAAACCGTTTATTACCTTTGAAAACAATAAAGCTAAACTCGAATGTAAAGACAAATCATACACCTTCCAACCGGAAAGAGCATTTTTGGAATAAATAACGAAAATTAGGACCTTCCGACCAGGAAGGGGCATTTTTGGAAATGAAGAAAACGGGGACCTTCCAACCAGGAAGGGGCATTTTTGGAATAAAATAAAGAAAACGGGGACCTTCCAACCAGGAAGGGGCATTTTTGGAATAAAATAAAGAAAACGGGGACCTTCCAACCAGGAAAGGGCATTTTTGGAATAAAATAAAGAAAACAGGAACCTTCCAACTAGGAATGTGCATTTTTGGAATAAAATAAAGAAAATGGGGACCTTCCAACCAGGAAGGGGCATTTTTGGAATAAAATAAAGAAAACGGGGACCTTCCAACCAAGAAGGGGCATTTTTGGAATAAAATAAAGAAAACGGGGATCTTCCAACCAGGAAGGGGTATTTTTGGAATAAAATAAAGAAAACGGGAACCTTCCAACCAGGTAGGGGCATTTTTGGAATAAAATAAAGAAAATGGGGACCTTCCAACCAGGAAGGGGCATTTTTGGAATAAAATAAAGAAAACAGGGACCTTCCAACCAGGAAGGGGCATTTTTGGAATAAAATAAAGAAAACGGGGACCTTCCAACCAGGAAGGGCATTTTTGGAATAAGAAGAAAACTGTTCTTTTGAATTTTCGATTTTTCCATTTTAACCTAAGTCTTGGTTAATGCATGAATGATATGATGCATGCAAGATTCAAATTTTATCATTTAATTAATAAAGAGGGGTTTACTCGAGTCAACCCCCACGAACCTAGCCCGGCCCTCCGGGGATATTCGTAAAAGTTGTTCGATCTCGGAGCGAAATCCCGAATGGTTGTGCTCATGCAACTTTACCCGGGATTTGCCCGTCATAGTCAAAAACACCTCTTTATCAATCGGGACATATAACGATGGCATGAAATGCAAAGCGTACTGAAAGTAAGTATGGCTTGCATGTGTCTAACTATTATTAATTACAAATCCAATGATTTAATAAAATTGAATTAACAATTAAACTTAAGGAGTTAGGAGCTAAGGGCCAAATTGGACAACTGGGGACTTTTCTGCACATCAAGTAAACTATTAGCAAAATTTAGGGAACAAATAGCACAAATTGCATATCAATAATATAAATCAAGAATTAAATTGCATCAAGAAGCAAACAAGACCCTAAATCAGGGACCAAAGCAATTATAGGAATAAATTTGAGTTCTTAAACAAACAGGAATACAAATTATTGGATATGTATGAACCAAATTAGAACTTAATTGAATCAACTTAAAAAATCAAGTCTTTAAACTTAAAATCTTAATTTTCAATTTGGAATTAATTCAAAAGGAGTCATCAATTTATTTTCAAGTTAATTTCAATTTGAAAATTTTGATCTTTAACTCCAAGTTTTGTTTTATCAAAATTAAAACTAACCCAAAATGGCTCAACATACCATTTTCAAGCCACTTTTAATTCAAGAAAAATCATAACTTTAAGCCAAGATCTCAATTTTTCAAATCAAAATTAGCTCAAATAGAAATCAAAGATCAATATGAATAATTTCTAATTCAAAAATCAAAACTTTGAATAAAACACTTAATGTTTAAGTTCAAGTTGAAACCAAAAGGATTTCAAGCAAAACAAATCCCAATCATCCTTTTTACTATCTTTATATGCTTAATTCATGCAATAAACAATTAAAGACAACATCTTTACCAAGAAAGCTAACAAATTAGAGCCTTAAAACATAGATCTTCACCAATGTTCATCATTTTTACAAGAAGAAAAACTATCAAATACCAACTTGAATAAAAACTAAGCTTTTAATTAAAAGATTTATTTTTTAGTCTAAATTTCCACTTATCATGACCCAAAGCTTCATATTTTATTAACAAGAATCAAAATTTTGAATAAAGAGCTAAACTTGAACAATTTCCACACCATAATCATCAAGCTAACAACTTTTAAATCTAAATCTACCATATAACTTCATTTTATGCATGGATTAATTAAATCAAGCCCATAAATCACAAAAACAAGGACAAAATTGATCACCATAGTGACAAATAGCCTCAAATTGCACGAAATTAAAGCACAATTAAAGCGGCAGGGATCAAATTGAGAGATTTAGCAACTCACCTGCTCAAATCGCGAAGTCCCCTTCTTGGAATGACGTCGTTTCGCCAACAGGGCCCTTTCTTTTTTCAACGCTTCTTTCTTCTTCTTCTTCTTCCTTCTTCTCTGCGTCTCACGAGCCCTTCGACTCTCTGAACTCGCGTTCTGCCTCCCTCAAACCCTCATTTGATCTCACTAAAACAAGCCCATTTCAGCAAAACAACACCAGATCTGAAATCTTCACATTTTAGAACCTAAAAACCCTCAAAAAATTTAAAGGAAAAGCTTTGATTTAAGTTTGTAAAACCAAGAACAGAGAGTCTTGATCGTCCTTTTCGAACGAGAGATCCTGCTCTTTGTAAGGTATCGATTCTTTTCTCTCTATCGTTCTTCCCTTTTCTTTTAAAAACCCCAAATTTTGATGCGATTTCTCTCTCTAAAAACTGTTCTTTTTTCCGTACCAGGGGGAGGCGAAAATGAGCCTATATATCTGCCCCATTCACCCTCCAAATCTCAGGTAATATCTCTCTTCCTTCTCCTTATCTAACGGCTTTTTCCTTTTTTATTTTCCTCAAATTTCATTTTTTAGATCCAAGTTATTTCTGTTGTTTGGCGTTTTGCAGGGGAGGGTAGATGAAGGGGATAAGCTTGGAGCCTCAACGCTGAGTTGGCTGCATGAGCTGGCAGGGAGATACTTCTGTGAGGTATGATTGTCACTCTTTTCCATCACTGCATTAGGAATTTGGGCTTGCTTTGTTGGAATGAATCGTTGTATGTTAAAATTTTTACATTTGCATATTGATGCTACCCACGTGCCCTTTAGGTGCTAAAATAAAATTTTGCCCTTATGATGAAAGCTTAAAGTACCATTTCACTATATGCCAAACGCATGCCTATGCTTATCTAAGAGAATGGAAACTAATATGAAATGTAAAAATGTTGTAATTTTAGGTGATTGCAATTGAGTGCTGATTATTGTGCTTTGAAATGTGCGTGAATGCCACTTGAATGAAAATGCCATGATGCTGCTATTTTGGATTTGAAAGAAAGCTTTCTATGCTGCTGCTTATTATTTGGAAATGCATGTTGAAAACTGTATCATCATTAATGTAAAAGCTACATGTGTGTCGATTGAAATACAAAAAATGCTTGCTAAATGTAACATGCAAAGTGCAGTGATTTCCCTGAAATGAATGCGAACTCGGACTTGAAAATGTATGCTGTAATCAGAAAATATTTGATTGCGTTGCATGAGAATTCAGCTGCTAAGTGTAGTGCTTGATGGCTGACTTTGTATCCTTTGCCTGTTAATTCCCCTGTTTTTTTTACAAAATAAACACTTGACTTGATTTGGAATTTTCTGTTGTTGAGGCCTTTTATGCAGCTGTCTTTGAAAAAATCATATCTTTTTCATCTTAGCTCCAAATGATGTGTTTTTGCAGGATATGGAAAGCTTGGAGAGTGCTCTTCAACTTCTATGAAGACCACTTTGTCAAATGGAGTCATCTTGGGTGCCAAATTTGAAGTCTTCTCCGGCTGCAACTGCTGTCCAGGATTTATGCAGATTTGGAAGGCTAGACTGCGGGGCCCACATCTCCCTCATCTCAAATCCGAATCATGTCATTCTTGTGCTCAAATAGAATCCCCAAGAATCCTCTACAACTTTCGTTCACAAAGTTTTTCTATTCGAGCTCTCCAAGGTAATGCAATTTGCATTTTTCCGGGACTGCGCTGTTGAAGATTTGCATGTGCTGCTTGCTTTAATTCTAACTTGGATTTTTTTTGCTTTGTTTCTCCAAAAAAGGGTTATGGAAGCTATCTTAGGCAATGCAACAACAATATAGGAGAAGAAAAGAATTTTTAGGGTCAATTTGTAAACCAAATGCCCTTTTTGTCATCACTTTTCAATGTAACAAAAGAGACATTTAATTCATTATTTTCCATTATTTATGCAAATGATGCAAGCGTAAAATGATGTAATGCTATGCATGAAATTAAAAAAAAAAACTATAATACAAAGTGTTATGTCATATGAGAATACCTTAAATTCTAATATGCCTTCTAATTATGGTACTAATTTAAAGGGACTAATTAAATGTTCAAAGTGAAAAAAAGTGTTTTACTAACAAAAATACAAATTTCATTTTCATGTGCCTTGTTTCAACTAACACCATCTTCAAAATTATGCAAATTTCACTTATGCAATGTCTAACTAATTGCTAAATTGTAAATTGAGGGTTAATTAATCAATGAACTAAATTAGGCTTAAGCTACATGATTAAAATGCAACAATACTAAATTACTAAATGAAGCTAAACCATGAAATATGCAAAAATGCCAAAGGTGCACATTAAGATTTTTTGGGTTTTTCTAATGCAATTTAGATGACTAAAAATGAATTAGCTAATCTAAATTAAAAGTGGACTTACAATGACCAAAATGCCCCTGAAGTGAGAATGTGCAAATGACCAGAATGCCCCTGGGTGACTTTTAATGCAGATTAAGGAGCAATTCAGTTTAATTTGAAAGATACAGGCAAAATTAGGGTGTCTACACCTTCTCTCTTTTTCGAAGCCTCTCTCTCTAAACTCGCCGGAGCCGTCGCAAGCCCAGATCGTCGCCGTCGATCTCGATTTCCATCTCGAGTTGCTTGGGTTTTGTTCGTCTTCCCGGATCTGCAAAGCGGTATAAAATTTTGCTACTTTTCTCGAGTATATTCTGTTATTGGGTTGTGATTTATGTTTTCTACCTCTTGGGTGGTTGATTCTTGGGTTTTGTTGAATGTTTGACGCATTTTGCTGAATTATTAACATGTTCTCTGGTAGATTTAATAAGAGTTGCGTTGAGTGGGTTTTTTTGGTGGAGAAGGTTTCGGGTGTCGGGTTAGGTTGAGTATTTTGTGTTTGGTTGAAGTATGAAATTTGGAAATTTCTATATTATTGTGATTAATGCTGCTAGTTCAGTATTTTGGGTTGGTGAATATGAGAAATCTCAACTACAGTCTGCCAAGTTTACGATTAGGTTGATTATGGGTTCGCGTTCACGCATGATGGAATTGGATACAATAACTCAACTTTGCTTGATTGAAAGTAACCCTCCTAGTGAGGTGGTCTGATCAAGAAATAGACCATGTTATGGATGCTCTAACTGAGCATTGGTTTGCTTGTGATGTCCCCTATTATTTGGATACTCAAGCCTTGATTCGAGATGCGACTAGGGTTGTGGAACGTTTTAGGGCTAGATGTCCATGGAAAAAAGAGGTCGATCTTGAATTTTGGCGTCAAGTAGGAGCTATTAAAAAAGAATTCGACCTAGCGGATTCAATGATTCGGTATGGCTTTAGGTTGAACAACTTGAATAAGTTAGAGGGTCTGGATGCTCTGTGGACTTCGTGGGAACAACAATTCCCACAAAGTCCATCTCAAAAGGGGAAGGTTTTGAAACACTGGACCCAGCTGCAGGTGATGTAGAAGTAGAATGTTTGATCTTCGTTAGATTATTTAATATTTGTAGTCCCTAAACTATGTTTGATCTTAGTTGGATGGTCTAATATTTGCAGTTTTTATTCTCTTTGACAATGTGGATGCTATGATTATATTTCAATATAAGTATGCAAATTATTTTTATAGTTGGGTTGTGCTTATTTGTGTTATAATATGTTAAATTATATTTGGGTTGAGTAGATAGTGTTTGGTTTGTATGTTCATTTTAGAAATGGAAGGAATTGGCAGAAATAAGAAGCTTGTAGGGTAGTAAGGTTACCTGATCTGTTGAGGAAGAAAGGGTTTTATTGGAGTGCATGTGATCAAACCAAAATTATACATCTTTTTATGATAATTTTCCTTTACTTTTTGGATATTTTACACTTGATTATGCCTTATAATGGTTATATTTGTGTTCATAGGTGTTGACAAGAAGAAAAGTGCGAAATTGATGATTTTGTACCTTTTGAGGACATTTTTGGATGATTTATGGCACAAGAATTTTCCATGGACGTTTTGGAAGAAAATTGGAGCTATCATGTTCGTGATAGACGAGCTTATGGAGCCAATTTTATGCTTATGAAGGTCATAAAGTTGATTGCTATGAGTTTTCAAGGCAAATGAGCAAAGATGAGTTCAAGGCGAGAAGACATGTCAATGTGCTGAACCATGACACTGCCTACCTAGGTGACCAAGCAAACCACATGGGTCTTCAGACAAACCATGTGGGCGCCCAAGTAGAGTCGGGGACTGTTCCACGCGCACGCTCAGCAGCCTACCGTCGACACTCATGGTGTCTTCCTCTTGAAGGCTCTTCAATACTTTCTAGATTTGGCGACAGTTTGGGAAAACTGCTATAAATTTTGATCCAAAACTCCAAATGAAGTGAATCAGGATGCATTGCAAAGCTAACTCCGATAGCTACAACTTTCGTCTTTTGGTCAAAGCCCAGAATTGACGTTATCATGGACAAAAATACCGCTGAACATTGCGGACAGAAACTCTTTTCGGCCAGACTTGCGTTTTTGATCAAATTAAGCCCATATATCTCACTTGAATCAGCTTGAAGACTTGAAGGAGAGCCCAGCACGTCCCTAGGGTTAGTTTAAGCCATCTAGAACTCTAAATTAAACCCTAAGCAGCCCACTATATATACCCATCTATCTTAGAAATCCTAGCACACTTTTTATCTATTTTCTCTTCTTATTCTCTAGGTTTTGCGGTTTTGGGGAGGAGGCAGCCGCCCCCTCCTTCTTCACCTCTTGTTTTGTAAGTTTTCAATGTCTCATGGATTGAAAACTCCAATCCATGAGAGGCTAAACCTTTATACTTCTTTTTGTTAGGTATTTTTGATCAATAAATTTATGGTGAGGCTTTTATTCTTAATAATTTGATTTTTCTGTTTGAATATGTTTCTTATCCCTTTACTTCATCTTATGTGTTCATGTTTTGATAGATTTGGATGGCCAACTAATCTTGATAATTATAAATGCTATTGTTAGATTCAAATTAGTCTTGAGTCAAGCTAAAAATTGGTCACAAGTGACAGTTGAATGCTAGGAGTCCTAGGTTCAATGGGATTATCAAAATTTATTGAAATCTATAGGCCCAGGGTGGAAATAGATATAGATGAGATTGGCTATAATTTATTATGCATGTGAAAAAGTAAGATCTTAATACTTATTCTATGATAACTTCACAGTGTGATTTCTTGATTAGAAACAATATAAATTAATTTCGCAAGGCGTGGAGTTAATTTTATTAGCATGTTGGAGTTTGCTTCTATATCAGAAGTCTATTCTTAGACCAATTATTCAGGTGGAGTTGTTTAAGATATTAAGGAGATTATTTTGTTCTAATGAATTGATGCCTACGTCTTAGGATAAACATTAATTTAGAATAACTTATGATGCTTAATTGATTGCAATCTAATCAAATTCATAATTTGTGTCTGTGATCCATGGTTTATTTGATCAAAATATTTACCTAGAAGAAAAGAAGTATGTTTTTAATTACTTGTTTTTCTTAAACTATTTTCTAGATCGTTAGTCTAATTTTATTTAATTGTTTTCTAGTTTAATTTAGTTATTTTAAATTGTAACCTAAAAATCCCCTTTTGTAAGATTTTCTTAGTGTGATTTGTCCTTAAAATTTGTTTCCTCCTTCTCTGTGAGATTCGACCCCTACTTGTCCTAGCTATTAAGGTTTGTGGGGATTTAATTTGTGAGTGTTCAACGACATGATCACAATTTTGGCACCGTTGTCGGGGAAGGAAGGAAGCAACAAGAAGATTGAAGACAAATTACCACCTAAGAATTTCTTACTTTTCTCTATTTCTTTTCGTTATTTTATTTTGATTTTTAATTTTATTTTTCTTTTAAGTGCTAAATTTTTCTTGCAAGTCTTTGTTTTCTACGGATTAGAATTTCGAGATAATGGAGCGAAAATCATTATGGTGTTCTTCTCGAAAGAAGATCCTATCTTTTGTTTTCTTAAGATTTCTAACACTAGTTTGCTAGGGACTAGCAAAGCTTAAGTGTGGAGGATATATGATCAGACCAAAATTATACACCTTTTTATGGTAATTTTCCTATTCTTTTAGGATATTTTATACTGATTATGCCTTATATTGGTTATATTTGTGTTCATAGGTGTTGACAAGAAAAAAAGTGCAAAATTGATGAGTTTGTACCTTTTTGTGACCTTTTTGGATGATTTATGGCACAAGCATTTTCCATGGACATTTTGGATGAAGATTGAGAGCTATCATGTTCGTAATTGAAGAGCTTATGGAGCCAATTTTATGCTTATGAAGGTCATAAAGTTGATTGCTATGAGTTTTCAAGGCAAAGGAGCAAAGATGAGTTCAAGGCGAGAAGACATGTCAATGTGCCGAACCATGACACTGCCTACCTAGGTGACCAGGCAAACCACATGGGTCTTCAGACAAACCATGTGGGCGCCCAGGTAGAGTCGGGGACTGTTCCACGCGCACGCTCAGCAGCCTACCGTCGACACTCATGGTGTCTTCCTCTTGAAGGCTCTTCAATACTTTCTAGATTTGGCGACAGTTTGGGAAAACAGCTATACCTTTTGATCCAGAACTCCGAATGAAGTGAATCAAGATGCGTTGGAAAGCTAACTCCAAGAGCGTTGGAAAGCTAACTCCAAGAGCTACAACTTTCGTGGCCCAGAATTGACGTTGTCATGGACGAAAATGCCCCTGAACATTGCGGACAGAAACTCTTTTGGGCCAGACTTGCGTTTTTGATCAAATTAAGCCCATATATCTTATTTGGATCAGCTTGAAGACTTGAAGGAGAGCCCAACGCGTCCTTAGGGTTAGTTTAAGTCATCTAGAACTCTAAATTAAACCCTAGGTAGCCCCCTTATATATACTCATCTATCTTAGTCATCTAGAACTCTAAATTAAACCCTCCTTCTTCACCTCTTGTTTTGAAAGTTTTTAATCTCTCATGGATTGGAATCCATGAGAGGCTAAATCTTTATACTTCTTTTTCTTAGGTATTTTTTATCAATAAATTCATGGTGAGACTTTTATTCTTAACAATTTGATTTTTCTGTTTAAATATGTTTCTTATCCATGTACTCCATCTAATGTGTTCATGTTTTGATAGATTTGGGTGGCCAACTAATCTTGATAATTATGAATGCTATTGTTATATTCAAATTAGTCTTGAGTCAAGCTAAAAATTGGTCACAAGTGACAGTTGAATGCTAGGAGTCCTAGGTTCAATGGAATTATCAAACTTCATTGAAATCTATAGGCCCAGGGTGGAAATAGATGTAGTTCAGATTGGTTATAATTTATTATGCATGTGGAAAAGTAAGATCTTAATGCTTGTTCTATGATAACTTCACAGGGTGATTTCTTGATTAGAAACAATAGAAATTAATTTCGCAAGGCGTGGAGTTAATTTTATTAGCATGTTGGAGTTTGTTTCTATATCAGAAGTCTATTCCTAGACCAACTATTCAAGTGGAGTTGTTTAAGATATTAAGGAGATTATTTTGTTCTAATGAAATTTGATGCCTACGTCTTAGGATATACATTGATTTAGAATAACTTATGATGCTTATTTGATTGCAATCTAATCAAATTCATAATTTGTGTCTGTGATCCATGATTTATTTGCTCAAAATATTTACCTAGTAGAAAAGAAGAATTTTTAATTAATTGTTTTTCTTAAATTATTTTCTAGATCGTTAGTCTAATTTTATTTAATTGTTTTCTAGTTTAATTTAGTTATTTTAAATTGAAAACCTAAAAATCCCCTTTTGTAAGATTTTCTTAGTGTGATTTGTGTTTAAAATTCGTTTTCACCTTCTTTATGGGATTCGACCCCTACTTGTCCTAGCTATTAGTTGAAGGTTTGTGGATCTTTTAAATCTTTGCTTTTGGGTTATTATGATGCACTTGATAATGGTATGAAGTTAAATTGGGTTTCTCATGTATGGTACTTTATTATTTGTGGTAGAACTTGTTCAAGCAATGGCCAAAACATATGTGGTTTATGTTAGTCATAGGCCTGGTATATATGACACATGGTCGGAAGCACAGTCGCAAGTGCATGGTTTCCGTGGCGCAGTCCGCAAGTCATTTGAGACTAGAGAGGAAGTTGAACAATTATTTCTGGCGTATTGGAAATTAATGACAATGGGGGGAGGAGATAGTGCAAATAGCACTATAATAACCCAAAATTTACATTTCGTTGATTTCATGTAATTTTTGTTCTATTTATAGGCATTATTGTTGGTAAAATAATTTGATTAGTTATAATATTGTCAATTATGTATGCTTAATATGGAAAATTATGTGTAATATTGAATTGTAAAATACTTTGGAATAATTTTAATTTATTCTAAGTATGCTTATTATGTCCACTCTTATTAATGGAGGTAATTCAAGTAATTTGCCAACATTACCCATCACATAACCTTCTTTAACTCTAACAAACATAGGTATTTTCTACATGGGTATATCTAATTTAAGTGAAATACATGGGTATTTGTTTCGCGAACCAAACGCAGCCATCAGATATACCCATCTGATACTCGGTCATTTCACTTAACCATTTACATACCCAGTGTCGAAACGTTCGGGTCCGGGGAACCCTGCCGAAACGACTTGGAAAAGGAGTCGCCACTAATCAAAATTCTAAGGTGTGATTAGTCACCTAATGACCTCCTAAGCCTAGTTAAATCCAAAGCTCGGCAATGGACCCACTAAACTTAAAGTCCGGTCTTACAACCTATAACTAGGTTCGGGAGTCTGTTACATTTGGGGAAGGATCAGCATCCCCAAATGCCCGTCAAATGACGGTACCTCTAGTCTAACTAATCTAGTGAGTCTGAAATAAAATGGTTGCTTTTACCTTAATCTTGATTATTAATAGAAAACGTTATAAAGGAAAAGAAAAATCATTTTTCAAAACAAGTTTAAATGTCGAGAGTTTTGAAGAATATAATCGAACGATCGTCGATTAATTCCTCTTTCCACTCTCTTTTACTGTTTGTTCTCTTGTTGAATCTTCCATACCGGGAAGAGATTTTAAAAAATGTTGTGTCAAAACCTTTCTTTCATTTTAGATTTTTTTCAAAACTTGATTAATTTTATCACTTTCCAAAATCCTCTTTTGGAATTACTTAATTAGAAAAAACATTCTTTTTGAAAATATTTTACCTTAAAAACTCTTGAATTATCTTTTCTTAAATTTTTGAAAATAAGAGAACATATTTGAGGAAAAAACAATTTTTTGAAAACACATTTTATTACATCTTTTAATTTTCTGATTTTTTTCCATTTTTTCTTTTCTTCTTTTTTCGTTTTTTTCTTCAAATTTGACCTAGATATTAATTAATGTATGTATGAAATGATGAATGCAAAATCCGGTTTATTAGTTGATTAATAAAAAAAGAGTTTACTTGAATTGGCCTTCACGAACCTAGCCCGGCCCTCCAGGGATATTTGTAAAGACCGTTCAATCTCGAGGCGAAATCTCAAGAGGTCGTGCTCATGCACCTTTACCCGAGATTTGCCCGTCATAGTTAAAACGCCTCTTTATTAATCGAAGCTTATAATGGTGGCATGAAATGCAAACAATTATAATAACCGAAAATAGATATGGCATGCATGTGTTTAACTACTAATTATCAAACTAACTTAAATTAATTATAAGCCCAAATATAATTGAATTAACAAATAAACTAAAAGAAATAATAAAAAAAAAGCTAAAGGGCGAATTGGGCAAACTGGGGACCTTTCTGCACATCAAGAAAACAATTAGCAAAGTTCAGGAGGCATACAAACTGAGAGAATCAAAACAAATCAAGATACCAATCCAAAATCAAGGACCAAAGCAAGAACAAATTGAACTTAAACAAATGAGAATATGGATCATGAGATGTGCTTACACTACCATTGAATCTAGTTTTAGAAATCAAATCTTTAAACTTAAAATCTTAATTTCCAAATTAAAAGTCATTTAAAAGGATTCGCCAATTTCTTTCAAGTTATTTTCAAAGTTGGAAAATTGGGTTTTTAACTCCAAGCTTTGTTTCTTTTCATAAATTAAAAATGACCTAAAGTGTCTTAGCATGTAATCCTCAAGTCATCTTTAATTTAAGGAAAATTTATAGCTTTAAGTCAAAACCCCAATTTTTCAAATCCAAATTAAGCCAATTCGAAATTATGAAATCCATTTAAATTATTCCCAACTTGAACATCAAGATCTCAAAATCAATCTACCATAAATACAAACTCAACTTTCACTAAAAATTCAATCTTTTATCCTAAATCCCAATTTCCATATTTAATTAACAAGATTCAAGAACCAAAAGCATAAATTAAATACTAATAATGTAAATCAAGCACCCAATTGCAAAATTCTAGCATAATTTCTAAAATCAGGGATCAAATTGAATCAAGTGGTAACTAAAATCTTAAATCAGGAAAAAAATTGCATTTAATCAGGCAATAAAGCTGAAATTAAGGACTAGGCCGCATAAATCAAAAGTAAAAATCCTAGTTCAGGGGAATAATTGCATCAACCAATAAATATTATTCTTAATCAGGGACTATATTGAAAACGGAAACAAATTTCAGGTTTTATGTGAACTAATTAACAACTTAAAGGACCTAATAGCACAAAATTAAGGGCTCAATTAAAGTCAGATTTGGACTTTTACCTGAGCGGGTAGGCCCGCGGGTCTTTTGCTGGATATGGGTCAGATGGTGGGTTTGGACCTGGTTAGTATAAAAACCCTTCCTTTCTTTTCTTTCTCAAAACTTCTTCTTCTTCCTCTAAACCCTAGACGCCGCCTCTCAAAGCTCCCACCATCGCTGCCACCATGCCTCGCCACGCCCAACGTCGTCGGAGCTCCGTTTGCCAGTGGAAGGAAGTAGATCAGCTCGCCCGAGCCTTCCCTTTTCGGATCTGGGATTGGTTTTGGCGGAAAACACCTCAAAGCAGCTCGAATAATGGAACCCGAACCCAAGACTTTTGCTTCTCCGATCTCCCTCTCCGACCGTCAACTCAGTGCGGTTTCCATGTATGTAATTCTAGTCCCTATACCCTATCTAATCACCAAAGGAATTTGGAATCGGAGCTTTGAACAAGGAAACCCCAAATCGAAACATGAGGAACCCTAAACCTGTATTTTCTTTTCACCGATGGGTTTTTGATATTAAACCCTCAAACTCCTAACTTCCTCTAATTCCCATTTTTTTTTGTGTTTTCTTGTGAGGAAAATGGATAAGATAAAGAGGGGATGAGGAAAAAGGCTCGGGTAAGTAGCATTTTTGGTTTTTTTTGGTGTTCCTGTTAGTACTAAAAATGGCCTCTTTTATTTGAGTTTTTGGTTGCTTTTTTTTGTGCGAGAAGAAAATCCTTGTTTTTTGTATGTGTGAGGAAAATGTGTGGGAAGATGATAGAGTCTGTGAAGATTAAGAGGGAGAGCGACTTTTTTTGAGTGAGGTGGAGAGACTTTTTTTCTTGTGTCGTTCCCTTGTGTGAGGTTGTGAGAGAGAGGTTCTTAGGTGAGGGAAGATTTTTTTGAGAGAGAGACTGGTGTTTTAATTCTGTGTATCTGGATGGGGAGAGCTTGAGAGTTCCTGGATTCTTTTTTCTTTTTCTTGTGTGCCTATCCTCAAGGAGTGTGTGAGTGTCTAGAAGAAATGGTTCTGAAGAGAGAGAGGATCCATCAGTATCGATCCTTTTTCTGTAAAATTCTCTCTTCTCTCTCTCTCTCTTCTTTTTTTTGTCAGGGAAGGTTCGAGAGTCAGTGTGTTTTCTGTTTTTTTCTTCCCCAATTTTAGCTAACAATTTTATCTCTTCTCAGGTCAATTCAGTTGTGAATGGGATAAGGAAGGGAGAAATTTGAGCTGGCAAGGAGGAATCTCATCAGGTATCTTCTCTCTCTGTATAACTGCTTGGGAAACTTGTTACTGTTGATCTTAGAATCCTTATTTGACTTTGATTGGATAATGCTGCTGGAAATGGCATGTATATGCTGCTATATGCCCAAAAAATGTATGCTGATTTGTTTAATTACTTGTCCTGTGGAAATGAAGTGCCAATACCAAACATGTATGGTTATACAATAATGGCAAAATAAAAATGTAGATCTGTCAAACTTCCATCTTGTTTCTCCATTTTGAATTAGCCTTATGCTTTGGTGAATTGTTAATCAATGATTATGACTATGGAACCCACTTCCTATATGCTATCCATGATGTGGCAGTTACTGAATTTTTCTTTTGTTCTCAACAGGCTGTCAAACAAAGGCAGAGGAAAATACGCGGATGGAATGGTTACCTTTGGTCCCTCAAGGCTTTGATCTTATTTCCCTAACTTTTTTTTTGGTCTTTTCTGTACTCTTACTTATTTTGGTCTTGTACTTGGTGAATATTTGTATTTGTACTCACACGCATTTTTTGGAACTTTGTAAGAAATATCAATGAGTAAATTGCTATCCTATACAAATAATCTAATTAAGGTAAGTATGCATGATTATGAGTGAAGGGTAAATATGCATTCTTTCTAAATAGACATGACATGATTAATGCAAAATGACAATGCCAGATGCAAAGTAAATGAATATCCAAAAAGAATGCAGACAATGAATGTGTTTGCTGAGAACACTTCATTTGATGCAAATGAAAATGTAAAATGAAAGATATTGTTTTGTATTTTGGAATTAACAACATAATTAAATTAAATGCAAATGCCATGCAAATACCATGCGTACTGAATTACCTAAATGTTCTAAAAAGATTGAGAATTGACTCAAATGCCCCTTAGTTACAAATGACTAAAATGCCCCTGGATGACCCTAATGCCAAATAAGAAATAAATTGATTTAAAGGATACAAAAATGGACAAAAATGGGTGTCTACACCCAGCAATCTAAATAACCATGGTCATATCTGATATTAGACCTGCTCAAGGGTCTGGGTACCCGCCCAGACCCGAAGGCCCGCCCGAAAAATGGGAGGGTTTGGATAAAAATTTAAGGTCTGAAAGTTGGGCCTTGGACAAAGAAATAGCGCCCGATTAAAAAATGGGCCGGGCCTTGGTTTTGGTGTTTTAGGCCCGAACCCGGCCCAGCCCGGCCCAATTTATTATATTTATACATAATAAAATTGAATAATTTATATGTATACATTAATTAGAACTTGTAAACTTTATTAAAATTGAATCTTTTTATCACAATTTATTTTGATTTAATTTGTTATTAGATTATATATAAATTTTAATGTTTAAATTTTATTTTTTATTAAAAAATTTAATTATTATTTTATTTTAAAAAATAAATATGGACGGGTTTGTACAGGCCTTAGACATGTGTTTATGAACGGGTTTTGAACAAAAATTAAGGCCCATTCTTCGACCGGACCGGGCTTGGATAAACATATACTGTACAATTATTAAGTAAAGCCCGACACAAACCCGGTTCGGCCCGGCCCATGACAACCTCTATCTGATACCCATGAACCAAACGGGCGCTTAAGAATTAGGGGAATCCAACTATTTATTTGAAGTTTTTTTTGGCAACACATTTTGTCAGGGAATTTCTTTTTTGCAACATTTTAAATTGTAAAAACTAAAAAGTATAGTACATATTATTTTTTTTAATATACTATATTAATGGCCAATAACAAACAGCCACCTTTTTTCATCCTTGCAAGAACGAACATGGCTACATTATATTGGCATTGAAAAACACATATTATATCTAATAGCCTAATATTTGGTCGATGTACCCATCAAAACAGTCGGAGAGAAACGCTGGATAAGCTCATCCTTACATAGCATAGCCACCTCATCTTCCGGTAGAGTAGCCATGACCACCCTACTCAATGGACCTTCACCCACCGCCGCCGGTGGTGATCGCATTATCTGCACCCGCCCTGGTCCTACCATTGGTTCCACATGATAAGATACCCTAAGGGGTTCGAGCCTATCTTTAAACCTGGCCAAATATGGGTTCACCCCCTCCAAGTTGGCACAAACAAGATCGTAACCATTCATCGATGGAACAGTATTATGATCATTGCATTGCAACCATTGGATTAAGTCCTTTATCGCTTCACCATCCATTTTCTTCACCACTTCTCCTATTGCGTTCGTTGCTTCTTGTAACATGTTTTCGGTACTCGCAGCAGATTCTAAATCAACCTTATTATAAACCATGCAGTTACCGAAAAACCCTTGATCCAAGCCAAGGACATTTCTGGTATCTAAACAAAGTGACATGTTTAAAAGACTTCCTTTTTTCGTCCCTTTCACCTTGCTTAGACTAACCCAAAACAGTGCCGCCAATGCCTCAAAAGCTGGCGAGCATGTATTAGTGGCTCGAGCCATGGCAATACACTCTCGCACCATGGCGTCCCCAAAGGATAAAGTTATTGTGGCAAATTTTTGGTTAGAAATAAAAGGAGTTATTAGTCTCTCGATAGAAGATTTGTAGTAGTTGATCAAATCCTGATTTGGGTTTTTCTTGTTGAAACTGAAATCATTTTCTTCTTGCGGCAATGAGTGGAAAAATGGAGGACACAACATTTTTCCCGACAGGGTAATGTCAGCCCAAGCCTTAAGAAACATAGTGACACAAATGGGATCAGCAAGTAAGTGAGTACAACTTAAGCCAATAGCCACTCCACCTTTTTCAAACTCAGTCACCTGTCAAAAAAAAAAGAAACAAAAATCCCAAAATTTATTCATAATCATGCACAATTTCACAACTTTTGGGCATACGAGGGACAATCTATAAAGTACTATACCTGAACATAAAATGTGGACCAAAAATAAGGTTTGTGGAACATGTCTTCCCAATAGACAAGTTTAAGTTCCCTGTCCCTATCCACACTCTTTAACCAATCTTCCACGCTCCCTTTAACCTTCGCCTCCATCATTCTCAATCCTCCATCGTTACACTTCACCACCCAATGCCCTTCCTCATTCTTCTGTAAACGTCCGGCGACTATCGGAAAATTACTAAGCGCTGTCGACAACGACTCCCTTAGCTTCTTGATCCACTCTCCGGGCTCAACGTTTTCCCTTGATGGATAATAGTAAACAGCTTTCACTTGGTTTGCTTCCATCAGGCGATCAAGAACGGATAAGTTGCACAATTCTTTGGATTGGGTTGATATTGTGCTTACCACTGAGCGTTTGCCCATGTATGTGACAGTGCCGTCGGCCATTTTCACTTTCAGACTTCACTATGCTGCTAACGTGCTAGAGATATTTAATTACTACTTCATAATTATGTTATGGATTTGTTAGTATATATACTGCATTGATTTTTTTTTCTTTTTATAGTGAAAAAGTTAGGTTCGACGGGGACCATTCAATTTTCATGCTTACCAGAAAATAAACCAACTCTATGTAATTAAGGGAAGTGAGAGTTACATGATCCTTGAAACTTGTTAATAATTTGCGGTTTGACTCATTACTATATAAATATAGGTTATATGTATTTGCTCGCCTAATTCCTCTTCTTTCATAAATTTATATCATCAAGTTTTAATCCCTAATTTTTTCAAAAATAAATAAATAAATAAACAAAAGTATGTCATAATATATGACATCGCGATTGTTGTAAGATTTTAATAATTGTAGCATAATCTCTAAATTAACAAAATTTTATTGGCTTATTAGCCTTTTTGCCTCTTAAATTAAATGGGGTTAAGGACACTTTGCCTCCTAAACTATGACCG
Organism: Corchorus olitorius; assembly: GCA_001974825.2. Taxonomy (NCBI): domain Eukaryota; kingdom Viridiplantae; phylum Streptophyta; class Magnoliopsida; order Malvales; family Malvaceae; genus Corchorus; species Corchorus olitorius. Next base: position 4,531 of record AWUE01018410.1, on the reverse strand, counting down.
AGACAATTCTTCTCCTGAAATTTCAAAATTTAGGACAATTTACCCCTACATCAGAGGTAAATTGTCCTCAATTTGGAAATTTAGGAGACAAAATATCTTTGACGTTATAGTTTAGGGGGTCAAAAAGATAACAAAGTCAAATTTTATTGATCATAGATGCATGACGTGATAGAGGTGGTTTATTTATATAATAATAATTTCTTATATGTACTAATTAATTGAATCAAATACTCGGTTTAACTTATTTTTTTCAAGAGAATACATAAGTTAAATTACATGTATATGATATATTTTCTATTTTAATTGCAATATTTTATAATATGAATGATCTATTGGAAAATTTCAGGCATAGCTTAGTTATCTTACCGAAATCTAGTGATTTTGTACAAACATATTCATGCTAGGGTGGGCGAGTTGCTGGCCACCTAAATGCCCCCAAGGCTTTCGATCGAGAGAGGCGAGGGAAGAACTTACTTAAATGCGTTAAAGTTAATTTAACTCGATCGGATTATTGCCGGCTCAGGCAATTGGCTCAATTAGTCAATATAATATCTATACGTCTTTTATATATCTATATCTATATACTATATATATATATATATTATATAAGTCTAAACTTCAAAACCATTGATCTGAAATATCTAAAATAACTTTTTTAATTTTAAAAGTTTAACATTCATTTAAAGGGTAAATATGTATTTATCAAATTAAACTTTTAAGATTCAATATGTAATTTCATTTATCAATTAAATTAAATATATTATTATATTAAAATTTATAATTTCTTTTACCGCACCCTTATTTCAATTAATTTTTAATTCCTATGCAATATATATAATAACTAAAATACTTACATTAATTAAATTTAATACTAATAATAACTGAAATACTTACATTAATTAAATTCTTAGGTATTTTTTTAAATTCAAATTCTTAGGTATTTGTGCAAACGTATTGACTAAAAAGAAATATTGTTTTGTTGGCAAAAAAAAAAAGAAATATTGTTTCCTTAATAATAAATAAATTGAATCTTAATATCTTTTATAATTTTGAAATTTTGTTTGACATTGATCTAATTTAATCTAATAAATCATCAACCACTAATATTCAACTAATTTTTTTTTGGTATAGTTCTATATATATAATAGTAATGTGTTGTATCTTATTCACTACAACTTTGTTAGTAATCTTAGATTTAAAAATTAATAACATTCACCATTGATAAATAAATCGGATCTTTAATATCTTTTATAATTTTTAAATTTTGTTTGACATTGATCTAATTTAATTTAATAAATCAACCACTAATGTTCAACTACTTTTTTTGGTATAGTTTTATATATAATAATAATGTGTTGTATCTTATTCACTACAACTTTGTTAGTAATCTTAGACTTAAAAAATTAATAGCATTCACCATTGATAAAGTTATTAAGCATGTAAGGTTGCTACATTTCTTGATATAATACTATAGTTTAGCTTTCTAATTAGTAACCATAAATGAGAAATTTGATAACCAAAATTGCTAAGAATGTAAGGTTATTAAATTAGTTGAATGTTATCTAAAAAAAATTAGTTGAAAGTAGTATAATGCCTTTTTAATGATCATTATAGTTTTTTTTTTGTAACCTTAAATAAGATCATTGCCTTTTTGCTATGTTATTTTAGATCACATTGATCATTCACTACCTTTTTTGGTATAGTTTTATATATAATAATAACAAGCATGGCAGCCTGCGCTTGCGCTGCAGTCATCTTCTTATTAGGGCTAAAAGCGCGTTACCTAAATTCTACTCCATCTCTAGGTAATTCATCAAAATAAAGCTAATATTCTACTCCTCCATCTCTAGATAATTCATCAAAATAAAATTAATATTAATTGTTGTTTGAAATGTATGTTGATTATCTAAAAAAACATAGTACATTGTGGTCTCTTGAATGCAATTGTTAAATAAATAGACTCGGGTAGGTGGAACATAAGGAAGACCTAATTTTTTGTAGTCAAGGAGCATGTATTGTTGTCGTAGGAAAATTGAATTAGTTGAGAGCATCTGCAGGAGCATATGTAATTCACACTATGCATCACAAAATGATTGTACTTAGCATTGGCTAACTGTGCTTTTGGAAATGTGGAAATATACTAAACATAAGCAACTAATAGAAACCTCAATAAAAAGGAAGTCAAATGATAAATAAAAAAAAACTTTCTATAAAATAAAAGAGGATTTTTAAATTTAAGTATCTAATAATATAATGAACAAATAAATCCAGATTTACCTCAAAATGTTACGGTGAGAAGTGAAAGCTTCCCACTTTAGGTTATGTCATCCTAAGGCACTGCTAAATTAAATGGAAGGATCTTATCAACGTCCACCTGGAAATTTTAGGAAACAGAACGAAGTCCATGTGAAACCAATTCAGAGAAATGTTAGAGAAGAAGAAACTCATCCAAATAGAAATGAAGACGAAAGTAAAACAGAACTTAAATGTCAATAGTTTACACATGAATCAACCATTATTGCAGATACATTTATAGCACCAATCCTTTAGAATTTCGGCAGAAGAGTTGAACCGGTAAATCCTAATATGAACACACAATTAATATGTAATTAAAACACTCTTAATCATAAATATAAAAATAGTAAATTACAAAAAAGGGCAGCAGGAATAGTAAGGGAGGAAATTAATGGAGGGCATTTTTAGTCACCCGAAAAATGTGAAAAGACCAAAAAAAGCCAAAAGGAAGCACCACATTAATCCTCAATTTGGCATTTAAGTAATTTCCATAGTCACTAAAAATAATATATAGTATATATGTGTTGTATCTTATTCACTACAACTTTGTTAGTAATCTTAGACTTAAAAAAAATTAATAACATTCACCATTGATAAAGTTATTAAGCATGTAAGGTTGCTACATTTCTTGATATAATACTATAGTTTAGCTTTCTAATTAGTAAGCATAAATGAGAAATTTGATAACCAAAATTGCTAAGAATGTAAGGTTATTAAATTAGTTGAATGTTATCTAAAAAAAATTAGTTGAAAGTAGTATAATGCCTTTTTAATGATCATTATAGATTTTTTTTGTATCCTTAAATAAGATCATTACCTTTTTGCTATGTTATTTTAGATCACATTGATCATTCATTAATTTGGTAGAGTTATAGCGAGATATCAATTTTAAGTTTACTTCAACTTGCCAAAGATACGCATATAGTATATAAATTATTTCTCTATCACCAAAAAAAGGAAGGACATATGAATTAGTAACTAGAAACCAATTTTGTACACCTAATTTTATACTTCCTTATGTTGCATTAAGTTTAGTTATAAGTTATAACCTTATATGGAAATTTGACTTACAGGTCCGGGCATGTTTGGTTGAATTGTGAGATTTTGGAGAAATATGATAATCAAAATTACAAAAAATGTAATAAGAAATATGATAACCAAAATCACAAAAGATGTAAGGTTATTGAATTAGTGGATAATACTATACCTCTTTTGTGATCATTATAGGTTTTTTAGTAACTTTTGAGAAAAAAAATGGCAAATATTCACCGTTGATGAAAGTTTACTAATGTTATTAAAAAAATAAGGATTGGTAAATACAATTTTAATAACTTTTATAGCATTTTTAGTAAATTTAAGTAATAAAATTTGTAACACTTTATTGATGATAAAAGATTACTAAAATTAATAAGGATGTAAGGTTCTTTCAATCTAGATAGTACTATAATGCTTTCCATAACCTTTTAAGTAATTAATCTTAGATAAGAAAATCAGTATTGCACGTATCTTTATAGTGTAAGGTCATCAAATTAGTTGATAGTACAATACATTTTTTATGATTATTATAGCTTTTTCGGTAACTTTTGAGGAAAAAAATGGTAAATCTTCAACGTTGATGAAAGTTTACTAATGTTATTAAGAATGTAAGGATTGATAAATACAATTTTAAAAACTTTTATAGCTTTTTTAGTAGATTACTCAAGTAATTAAAACAAGTTGATTGGTCCGCGCTGGCGCGTCAGACATTCTTTGTTATAGATTTTGTTATTATTATTTGAATATAGAAAGGATTTCGTTTAAAAAATTTGAAAATTTATTAGTATTTTGTGTATTTGTGAAGTAGTTTTCCATTTAAATGGATCTCAATATTCTATATATATATAACTTATTAATAATGGTGGTTGAGTTTTATAGCTGTAAAATTCATTTTTTGTTGATAAAATCGTAGCTTGTAATCCATTTCTTATTCTCGGACATTAATCTCTGCTACTTAAAATATCTTCTTTCTCATAAATCTAATTAAATTCTTTCTATCACTATAGTTCGAGAAAGATGAGAGAAGTTTTTATGTTTTAAAAGAAAATCATTAAAATAAAACAAAACCAATTAGTCTGGAGACTTTAATGGGTTTTACATATAAAATTACAGAAATAGCAAAATTAGGAAGAACAAAAGGAGGAAACAAAGTGGGCAAATGAGTCTTCAAAGTGGCAAAAAGACCCAAATGAATTGTGAG
>AWUE01018407.1:0-52813 GCA_001974825.2 Corchorus olitorius | reverse complement strand
CTCATCCATTTCAAGAGCTTCATAGTTTGAAATTTTAGATAAGTTTCAATTGTTAAACCAATAAATTTTCCTACGTATCATGAATATTGGTGAGAAGTTCTTCAAAAAAGGGTTTAGAAGAGAAAGGAAATAAGATGAAAAGATGAAGGAAACAACCTTAAAAGTATTTATTATTCCCTCCCCATTATGGATTAATTAGGATTAAGTGATTTTAATGGGATTTTTTTTGTACAAGTTAGAATATAGTAGTAGCATTCAAAACTTATTTGATAGCGAACATTATAGTTATTTTGATATAATCTTAAATAGTTTTAAGTAAGAAGATTCATAACCTTTTTTGTATATATAAAAAGTTACTAAAATCATCCAAGAGCGCAATCAGATTTGTAGAGAGCATTATAGCTATTTTAATACCTTTTATAATTTTTTTAGTAATTTTAGATCACAAGATTAATAACATTCATAATTAACGAAAATGATTAAAAGTAATAAAAACATAAGGTTACTGAATTTGTTGATAGGACTATAGCTTCTTTTTTTTTATAACTTTTTTAACAACCTTAAAGAAGAACATTGGCAAATGCCATTATTGATAAAAGACTACTAAAATTACTAACAGTATAAGGTTAATTACTGAATTTATTGATAACATTCAAAAACCTTTGATAACTTAAATAGCTTTTTAATGAACATTTGATGAGGAAATTGATAATCTTATTCTTATTCTTTTTTTTTTTGCATCAGAGATCGATAACCTTCTTAATTGATTAATGTTTAACTTTCATTCTTAATAGCCCTGTAAATTTAAATAAGAAAATTGATAACCTTCCTTCATTATTGAAGATAACCATAATTGTATAATAATTTAAGTTTTTTTTGTTCGTTCAATGAGATTAATTATTTCAAATCTCTGTAAACTAAATGACCAAATTTTAATGATTAATTAATCAAAAATTTATGAAAATAAAAAGTACGCATGTGTGGAATATATGATTTATCAATTATTAACATACGTGCAACGCACGTGGTTTAACTAGTATATATATATATTTGCAAGTTAATCTTGTTTGAGCCGAGTTGGCCCATTATGGCGTAAGCTCTCCTAATAATGGTTTTCTCCATTCACAAGACACGAATTCAAGACCTTACTTAAGGGGAACAAGTGGCAAATCACTTGGACGAACTACTTATTGACATATCTATACTTCTACACTAACATATCATTTATCAACACAAGTTAAAGAATAGTTTGTCAAGGGCAAAAGAAGCGAGGGAGGTGCCGCGTCACCCTTCCATTTTTCTTTTATTTTTTCTTTTTAAAAATTTTCAACTCTATTTCTTTTATTTCTTAATATTTTTTCCATTTACAGTCAACAACATGTTGAGGATTTACATGTGAGGGAACATCCCACATCATGAAGAGATGGGTTGTTGGAGTAGTTTATATACATGAAGGATCCAAGAAACCATTAGTCTAGGCTTTTGGGTTCAGGTTGGTGTCCGACATGTATATGGGCTGCTCGGTGGGCCTTGCTGAAGCAGACAGGGCCCAGGTTCCTCTCCCAACAAGTGGTATCAGAGCCCGGTTAGACTCGATCGGTGTGGCCCATGAGCACGGTAAACCTGGTTGGGGAAGCAGGCCAGGGGTGTGCTATTGTGGAGTGTTCGTAGCTTGCACCACTCCAGGGTTAAGTCTTGGATGGCCGGTAATTGGCTTAAGACTTGACGGGTTGGGCCGCACGGGGGAGAGATGAGGACTCACATGTAAATCGGGGGAGATTGTTGAGGATTTACATGTGAGGGAACATCCCACATCATGAAGAGATGGGTTGTTGGAGTAGCTTATATACATGAAGGATCCAAGAAACCATTAGTCTAGGCTTTTGGATTCAGGTTGGTGTCCGACATGTATATGGGCTGCTCGGTGGGCCTTGCTGAAGCAGACAGGGCACAGGTTCCTCTCCCAACACAACAGACGTACCAGGAGGCAAATCAACCAAACCCCAAGTATGTGTCTTTCTAAGGCCTATATTTCCTCTACCATTGCTTGCTGCCAAAGAGGGTTTGACTTTGCTTATCGGATGTTAGAAGGTTCATGTAAGGAAACAATAGCAGAATGACAATGAAAGTCAACAAGACAAGGAGGAGGGTTTCTTACACTGGTCGAACACCTTAAGGGTGCAAGACTAGAATGAGGTGACTCTGACTCTTGAGTTTGTGAGGAACTGTGTGCTAGATCTCCAGATGGATGAGATTCGTTGGTCGAAGTGGTAAGAGGATCGCTGGATGAACTAGTGGAGAGATCCTTGCAATGAGACAAATCTAAAGAATTTTCGGGAAACAACTCAACAGAAGGATCTGTAAAATACAAGACATCAGGATCGAGAACTTGGAAATCAGATAATGAAGAAAACATTTTATATATGTTCCAAAAAAGATACATAACGAGAAACACGAAGTCGTTTTGAAATGGGGTCCCAACACCTGTAACCTTATGTTCAATTCCATAACCCAAAAGGCAACACAAATGGGCTCTAGGTTCAAGTTTGTTATGTTCGTGAGATTGAAGTTGGACAAAACAAACACAACCAAAGACACGCAGCAGTTTATAAATAGGAGCAGTTCGATAGAGCCATTCATAAGGACAAATGTTACTTATTGTGGGTGTTCAAACACGATTGATGGTGTAAACAGCTGTGAGAGCAGCTTCTCCCCATAAATGTTTGGGCATTTGGAGTCAATGAGCAAAGCACGGGTAGTATCAAGGATATGCATGTGCTTGCGTTCTGCACGACCATTCTGCTCTGAAGTTCCTGGGCAAGATCGCTGAATCACAGTCCTCTGTTCAGATAAACATTTAACAAGGTCAGTTTCCCTATATTCCATGGCATTATCCATACGAAAAACTTTGATGGTGCGATAAAATTGGGATTTTACCATGGCAATAAAATTGGAAACAATTTCAGGAATTTGAGATCTAGTTTTCATAAGATAAATTCAAGTATATCGAGAATAATCATCCACAAAGATAACAAAATACTTGGATCCTCCAATGGTTTCATAAGGTGAGGGTCCCCAAACATCAGTACGAACAAAATCAAAAGTAGTTAAACAAGTTTTATCATTTACATCAAAAGGAAGAGCATGATGTTTAGCAAGTTTACAAGAAGTGCAATCAAAATGTTCTTCTTTAACAGACCCTAATTTACCACTAGAAGCTAAAGTCTTTATTCTAGAAGAGCAAGCATGACCAAGACGAGAATCCCAAAGTCTAAAAGATGCGAAAGCGACAAGATTATTGAGCTTCTTTTGAGGAATTTTCAATGAAACTAGTACAAACAAGCCTCTAACTTTACGGCATGTCCCAAGAATCTCTCCCGTCTGAGGATCCTGCACCCAACAACCAAGTTTTGAAAAAAGGACATCAAGATCCAATTTAGTTAATTGACCAACAAATATGAGGTTTAAAGTTAAGTTTGGGACATGAAAGACATCGGGTAGATCTAAATTGGAATCACACACATTACCAACATGACCAACATGCTTAGCAGAATTGTCAGCTGTAAGAACAACAGGAACATGACATGTGTTGGTTTTAGTAACAAAAGTAGTATCATTAGGGGTCATATGATTGCAACAACCAAAATCGAAATACCAAGAATTTAGCTACCTGTGACGCTAGAGAGAACAAGAGGTGAACCTGATTTGTGGAGCAACAGTTTGACAATAGTTTCAAGGTCACCCATGGAAATGGTAAGAGATGGTTATAAAGAAGTAGTTGCCGAATGCTCAGTGGCAGCAGCAGTGACAGGCTTAGACCCATGAGCAAAATTTTTCGGAGTCGATTGATTTGAGCTGGCAGCCTTTTTTGCATGCAAACAACGACATTCTGAGATAACATGGCCAGATTTTTTGCAATATCTGCATACCTTCTTCTTTGAATCATTGAAAGAGGGAGATGGAGAAGTTGCAGCACCAATAGTGGAGGATGATGACATTGCAGCCACAAGATGATTAGATGAGTTATTACGCTGGGATTTCATAGTAGCAAATCTGGTCTCCTCGACTAAAACCTATGAGATGACAATTTCAAGTGAAGGAGGGGGCTCTCTCTGCATAAAAAACCTCGCACTGACTCAAACTCATCTGTGAGTGCCATACAAAACTGATAGACTTGCGCTTTCTCCTTGAATTTTGCATAATTTTCAGCATCTGCAGTGCACCTCCAAGATGGCTCCCTCAAGTACATTTGATCCCCAAATAGACTGAATTTGGAACAGGAAATCATGCACAGACTGACCGGGCTGTTGCTTCAGGTGAACAAGATCATAAAACAATTTATAACCAAGTGCACGGCCTTTCTAAGCATATTTTTCGAGCAAGAAAATCCTAAGCTTGTTTTGCAGTGGATTCCCGTCCAAGGTGACTTTTAATTTGAGGAGTGATGGTGTTTCGAAGCCATGTCATGATATGATAATTAGTACAAATCCATCCCTCCTCTTTCTTACAAAATTCGATATCATCTTCATCATCCTTTATATTTGGCCTAGGCTTTTCTCTTGAGACATATCATCAACCCACGACATGTAATTTAAACCATTTTAAATAGTCTGAATAGGCTTGGAAACCTCTGATTTATCCATTGTAAGTGTAGAAAAATAGATAATCAAGAGAGAGGGTAACAAAAGAAGGCTAATCAAAGAAATCTGACCTAAAAAGTGGAACGAACAGGTCTAAAAACCTTGAGAACCGATCTGAAAAATCTGAAAACCGGTCAAAATCGTACCGAACTGATCAATTAAAACTTATGAAAATGGGGCGGTGTGAACCGAGGTCAATGGTTTGAAAAGTCAACCAGAAGTCGACGGTCTACTGACTTAGCAAGAAAGGTCAACTGGTATACCACGTGTCAGACAATGAGTGGCTGACGTGGAAGCTGACGGGGCATTGCTGACGTGGACGAAATCTGACACAGGGTGCCACATGGCGATCAACGATTGGTCCACGTGGCCGAAAAATGCTGGAAAACCTTGCCAGTGTGTGGGAGCGCGTGACGCGCGTGGGACAGATCTGGCAGCGCGTGAGGGCGCGTGCGACATTGGTTTCGGCTGAAATTTGACACCTAGGCTCGTCTCGTCGTGCTGAAGAGGGATCCGGTGTTTGTTTTTGAGTTTGATGCCCAGAAGTAGCAAAAACAAGAACAGTAGTGAGTTGAGGAGAGAGAAACTCTCAGCCGCGCTTGTAGGCGATTCTGATGGCCGATGAAGGTGATCTTCAAGCAGGAAGTTGCTCGAATGTCAAGGAATATACCCAAGAGATCAGATCTGCCAAAACCTGTCCAGATCAAAACAGTTCTGAAAAATGGCAGACCCGAAAAAGGCTAGAAATGACCCTTAAAGATGGAACAACAACCAGACAGGGATGAAGAACACAAAACCTAGAAACTAACAAGCTCTGATACCATGTTGAAACTAAAATAAGATTAAGATAAATCAAAATGAAGAAATTGGATTACAAAAGTGATGAGAGAAGAACGTGAAGAAGTTGTATTACAGGAAGGGAAAAACTAAATTATTATATATTACATTGCAATTACAAATAAAGAATGGAGACTACTTATACTAAGCCCACTAACTAATGTATTAAGCCCAACTAACGTATTAAGCCCAACCAGTAACCAATATATACAAATACAATATTATTAACAGTATGAATCAATTACATGTGGGACTATTCAAGAAATTCATCATTTGTGTTCAAGAAATAGAAAGAAAAAGAAAGCCCAGCCGACGTGAGAATTAGCCAACCATGAGCCATAGCCGACCAGCAAAGTTGCTGATTGCGGAAACAATTGCTCTGTCTGTTACAAATCTCAGCTTCCAGATCATAAAAACATATATACTCAAAAAATTGACTCATGTTTTCATTCTTCAATTCAAAGTTGAAACCATGAACATAATACAGTAAGTTGGAAAGAGAAAATGAGATTAGTTTACTCAAAACAGTATATCTAACAACAATTTTGGTTCAACTTTGAACACTTGAATTGGTTTCCGTTTGCATTTGATGCTAACAATTGGAGAAAAAATGTCAGTCATCAATCCCATGTTATGTTCAGAAAATATGAATATATAGGACAAATAATTTAACCTAAGCTCCTTTACATGAAATAATCGATTCCTTGCCATTATACATTTAACCAAATCTAGTATTCGACACTAATTAAAGAAGAGTGAAGACTCTCTACCCCTAATGCCATTGCTACTCGCAAGGTAGTTACATGGACTCCCGCCAACAACAAGATCAAATCCATGGTAAGTGTTGAAGTTTGGCCTTATTTGCAGCTTAATTGCAGCATTTATTTTCAGCTTGAGTTTTGATGAAATTACAACAAATATCTTGAAGAGTTTGCAAGCTGTCATTGAAGGCTAATTTAAAGTATTTGTCTGAACAAATTTTTCAACCTCTATGTCTTTATGACAGTATTAGGCTCTAGACTAGTTTTTGACTTTTAGAAATTAAAAATAAATTACTCAATCTGTTGTAATCTTTGTAATGCCTATATATTTGAATGAATGAAAGCTTTTCTTTGTATGCTTTTACAGCACCCCTCAAGCTCTCTCTCTCACACTCTTTTTTTCCTCTGTTTTTTTTACTCTTTTATGAGTTTATATCTCTTTCAATCTAACAAAAAGTATTAAGAGCCTATGTTGATCTTAAGGGATTTATGAGAATTGTTTGAGAGCTTGAGAGAAAACTGTCAAGTGAGTTTCCTCCAAACCAGAAATTTGTTTTTGCTTCCATGTCTAATTGACAAAGCGAAGCAGCTTCATGTGTTTTTTGAGCCAAAAAGAAGGCTCATACATGCTGGTGGCAAAGGGAATAGAAAGTCTTGATAGAAAACATAAAAATGTAAGATGTAGCAGCAAATTTTGGTGGCAAGGATGAGTTTCCACCATGTATACACTGTCAAAACCCTTTGTGAAGAGGTTGTTGCTTAAGGCCTGATACTCAAGTGTAGGGCTTGCAAACTAAGAATCCCAAAGTTTGCAAGATTTTTTAGAACCAGTAGATTGATCACGCAAGCTCACTCAAATTGTTGATTTAAAACAACAATAGTAGGGGCATTTATTTTCTTTCTTTTCCACTTGTTTTTGCAAAGAAAGCAAAAACAAAAAAAAGTTTGAAAGACGATGGCTGCAAATCATATGGTATGCCTAAAAACCTCGAAGAGGTAAAAGGCAAAGGAGATGTTGTTAAATATTAACACTCTATATGGTAACAAGATAATTTCTCATGCTTTTCTTGTTACCATGTTTTAGATGAATTTGATAAATTTTTTAAAGCCTACTAGTAAGTTGATGACAACAGGCATGTTTTGAAAAATATCATGGCTTCAAGATTTGAGTTCCAAAATAACAACAAATTGAATCAACAATGGAGGCTGGTTAGCACGTTGGTGTACTTGAAAAAGTAATCAAGGAGGAGCTCAAAATGTTTTTTTCAAAAGATTGATGATGACTTGAAGCTTGGAGAAACAATTGGTGTTTGTTGCAAACTAGCCAAGGAGGAGTGTTGAAGTTTGACCGTATTTGCAGCTTAATTGCAGCCTTTATTTGCATTTATTTTCAACTTGACTTTTGATGAAATTGCAGCAGATATCTTGAAGAATTTGCAAGCTGTGATTGAAGGCTAATTTAAAGTATTTGTCTGAACAAGTTTTTCAACCTCTATGTCTTTATGACAGTATTAGGCTCTAGACTAGTTTTTGACTTTTAGAAACTAAAAATAAATTATTCAATCTGTTGTAATCTTTGTAATGCCTATATGTTTGAATGAATGAAAGCTTTTCTTTGTGTGCTTTTATAGCACCCCTCAAGCTCTCTTTCTCTCACTCTTTTTTTGCTTTGTTTCCTTTACTCTTTTATGAGTTTATATCTATATCAATCCAATAGTAGCCACCATGACAACCTGAAATAAGTTAATCTATGAGCATTAGCACCACAAAGCATGGACTTCATGTTAGAAATCTTCAATGGGGAACGACTTTGAGGCGTGAAGTGAAACACTTTCTTAAAGGGTTTATGCCCTTTAGGATACAACAAAGCCACTAACTCTCCAATTGGAATTGTGAAAAATGATTTAACAAGAGACTTTTTAAGTTGTTCAAATCTGTGTTCATCTTTACCACAATGTATCTTAATCAATGTTGATACATGATAACGAAGATACATAATGTATCTACTTGGTTAATTCAATGAACTTATTGTTTGTTCAATAAACAAGCAATGAATTCGGATAAACTCAAAATAAACAATAGACAAAATGTAAAAATAAATTTTAAGTCAAAAAGGCCCAAGTGCCCCGATAATCTTTATAATAATCTTATTGGTCTAATAGGCAAATCCAAGCCCACTACCAATAGATTTAGCCCACTCCTTGACTTGATCCAACTAATACTAAATTGATCACTTTTGTATTTAAACAACCCACTCCAAGTGGTAAGTGGCTTGTTTCAGCTTAAGCAGGTCTCAGGTTCGAGACCTTGCCTAAGCAGCCGCCTCCATTGGTAGACTCACCCACCAAAACCCAGGTGCACGACCCGGGTCAAATTCGGATTAGTCAGAGCACAACTCTGGATACCGGGTGGGAAAAAAAAAAAACAACCCACTCTTGTTTTCCTTATTCGATGTCCATATTCACACAACTCCACCAACATTGATATAACATTGTAAAACCAATATTACACAAGGATTTGTCAAAGAAGATGAAAAAGTAAGGGGAATTGGTTATGCACCTAGAAGGAGTACTTGGCAAGAGATGTGTATATATCTCTCAGTTCGGCTACTACCTCCACCCCTTGTGTGGTTTTGAGGGAAACCCTATAGGATTTCAACTTCATCAGGTTCAAGTGGAGCTAACTTATTCCTTCCAACACAAACCAGATACCACTTTCTGCTCTACTCAAGAACAAACTTTTGGATATTCTCCGGTGGCTCACCATCATAGTTCTCAATAGCCTTGCGGATCTTGTCTGTCAACTTTGCACTTGGTAGTACACATGTTTGTAAGTAGTTCAACTTTGTTCTTGGATCCCAGGGAGGCCACCATTTCTTAGTTAATGATAGCAAGGCTTCATGTATATTGTGTGGTGGGAGTGGAACAAGTGGGAAAATCTGTTACTAATGGATATATTATGAAAATAAACCCTTTTTCCTTGCAGCAACATAGAATTAGTTGGAATCCACAAACTCTGGTTCTATGTCATAAAAGAAATGCAAGATGGTTTGGCAGATATGCACCTTTGGGAGCTAGTGTAACATTCTCATAGTAAAAGACTAAAAGTAAAATATCTGATCATATGGTTCTCTTTTCAAGCTTCATCTGCTTCTTCTTTTTCAATATATCATAGTCCAATTTTCGCCTCCTTTTATAAAGTCAGTGCAGATGGGCTTCTACAAAATTAGATAGAAACTATTGGTGTTAGTTTTAGTGAACAAAAATAGTATAAGGAAAACTGTCGTAAACTGACACATATTTATCCCACCATACAAAAGTCGATGCAACTTCCAAAAAACCCCAAAATTCTCTCAATTCTCATTGGCTCGCCACACTGTTTCCAAGCCCATATCAGTCATTTCTCAATCAATCTACGGCCCAAAAAAAGCCACGTTTCTTTCAGCCTCATCCCTTCCCTTAGCCACTTGCAGAAACGCCAAAAACAAAAAACCCTATTTACAAACTTTATCTCCTTTTTCCTCAAACCTTTATTTGTTCATCCAGTCCACCCACAACCATTTTGTTCTCTCTATTAGTTCGATTCCAATTCCCCTTCCATTCGGTTGTTTTACAATTCTACTGACACCAAATGATTATAGCCGCCCTTGATTTTTCAATACCTCCATTATCATTTCCTTTATCCTGTCATTTTGCCGGCGGCTCAATAATTCTAGACCTTTCTTTTGCACATCTTTCTTCCTCTTATATTGCCACGTCCGTTTGTTCAAAATTTAACCCCCTCTCTGCATTTGCCCCGCCCTATACAAACTCCCTTTACTCATTGCTACCTCCATTTTTATCCTTCTTTTTTTGTTTAAGGTGTCTCCCGGTCAATCGATAGATTCAGAAACTCAAGCCAATCCAATTTAGGTTGTGAAGCATTTGTTTTGTGTTCATAAATGCCTCTATACAGATGTTTTTGAATTCTCTCCCCTTTTTCAAAAATTTCTTGATTCTTTCTCTTTTTGGGTTGTGGGGGTCAATGGACGCAGCAGCTAGCCAGTCTCGATTTGGAAAAACAGTGAGTTCTTTAGGCATTCTTTCTACTTTTCTTCACAACATTCAAGTTTTTTTTTTTCTTTTTTGGTCCAGATAATCCAAGTAATTAATTGAGATGATTGGATGATTTCAATGATGTAGGGAATAAAAGGATGTTAATTTTGGGTATTTAATCATGTATAGAAAATACTATATTTACATGATGTATGAATAATAATAATTCTTCTAACCATAACAGAAAGAAAAAATTAAAGAGCGGAGGTCTTTGTGGATTCCATTAAACTAAACTAAATGGTAGGTTTCACTGCAAAACAACAGTTCTTTGTTGAGTTTGTTAATCTGTTAATCATAGCGTTGCTTATATGTGTTGTTAATTCATTTAACTGTAATATTTATGCACCTATACCATTGAGATTATGATAGTTTATTGTCATGTGAGGCACCATATATCTTTACAGCTCTTCCTTCTTACAATCACCTTTATGTAGGGTGGCTTTCGGTGTTGTTCTTAACTATATTTAGTCATAACATCCTTTGACTACTTTTTACTTCAACAATTGGTTTCTTTATCATGGATCTTTAGGCCTGATGTATATATATGCCTACCACATATGCCTACCACCTTCAATGTTCCTCAGCTTTTTTTTAACCCAGCTCTTGATACTTGATGTTTCCCCTTCCTACTGTGTAAGCCTATTTTGTTGCCTTTTTCAGGTTTCACCTCACGCAGTTCAATCTGAGGTGTTTTTTTTATTCTTCTTTTAATATCTATTATGTGCTTCTTTTAAATTTCCTATTCTCTTTTTTCCTGTTATGAGCTTTTTTTTTTTTTTTGCTCATCATTCCTGATTTATCAATGACCCTCTTTCAAGGATCCGATGAGCCTGTTTTCACACATCTGTCAGGCCTTAAGCCTGGAATGAGGGCCTATATTATTGTTAGAGTTTGTAGGCTCTGGAAAACCATTCTTCCCAATAGCACTGTTGGTGTAACTACTGACCTGATCATTGCTAATGAAATGGTTAGTGTCAACCCCTTAATGTTTAATTGTTCTATTTTGTTTAATCTGTTTTACCATAAATCCCTTGACTGGCCCCTTGATTCATAGGGGGGTTTATGCAAGCCAGTAAACCTCAAGACCTTTTTAATCTATTTGAAAAAATCCTTGCTAAGGGGAACATTTACAAGGTCGTGAGATTCCAAGTAGTTCCATGGGAATCAAACTACAAGCCACTCCCCTCTGATCATGCTATACTCTTCAACAGCAGCACCGAGATCGAGCTTCTTGATCAACCAGCAGACAATTTCCCACGGTATTATTTTGACATTGCTGATATTAATGAAATCAGCACTAGGAAGGAAAGGGACCCTCTACTAACAGGTTGGCATCTGTTTTTTTATTTTTTTTCCTTTTATTTTTAACCACCATTTAACATATCTACTGAATCTCTATGAGTTAGCATTGCCTCCTCTCACTGATCGCTAACATGTTAGCTTTTTCTTAGACACTGCTGGCCTCCTTCTCTCGGTAACAGAAGTTGGTCAGATCAGAGTTTCTACAGGGAAGTCAGCTGATTAGAAAGATCTTTGCATCAAGCTGCTGAGGTTTCATTACTTTGATTAGGAATTCAATTCCCTTACGCTCATTTTCTAACGTTCCACTTAAATTTTTGCTTTGTTTTTGGTTGCTAACAGTGGCCATGAATTGAAAGTGTCTATATGGCAACATCATGCAAGAAAGTTGGATGCAACATCATTGGTCTCTATGTGCCCCAAACCTGTCTTGGTTATTGCTGGAACAATTGTCAAGGAATACAGGGGTATGACATTTGTGGAAATAGTTTAACGCATCTCATTTTACAGTCTCTAAACTTAAACTATATTTTACAAGCTATCCCTTGTTTTCATAACTTTTAGATATCAATGATGCATGTCATTTTTGTCAAGAGGGATATTAATTCTATGTTGGAGGGTTTTCTTAATTTTAATTGTTTTCTCAATTCACTTATTTGTTGTTTTCTAATTGATTGTTTCTTTAATTTTCTTAATTGTTTTCTTAGATAATTGTTTATTGACTGTTTTGATTTTAATTCAGTGTTTTTCTATTTTATTCATAAAATTCTTTTTACTTGTTTGATTATTTTTAAGCTAAGTGATTGGAAAAAAAGAAGAATATCCTATCTCTCTGTGGATTCAACCCCTACTTGCCCTAACTATTTTAGTTAGTAATTGTTAGGATTATTTTTATGATTTGCTGACGACCGATCATCTTCCTACCATGATCTTCTTCACACAACTAAGACTTATCTACCTAATTTTCTTTCGCAAATTGATGGCTTCAACACAATCTATCTAAACCAATTTCCAAGCAACTCAAAATCTACAGACTAACTCAAAATCTACAGACTACCAAGTAAGACTTATCTACCTAATTTTCTTTCACAAATCGATGGCTTCAACACAATCTATCTAAACCAATTTCCAAGCAACTCAAAATCTACAAACTACCAAGTACTCTCACTTTCAAAATAATCCTGCTTTATCAAAGCTTTTCTCTGTTATAGCAAGCACACTAGTTGATTTCTATAATGGTCATACATAACATGTCTTTCTTTGGCATTTACTATGATTGTTTAAATCATTTAAGCTTTAATATTCTCACAAATAATTTTACATTTCCATTTTACCTACACCTTCCCTCTTATACATTATTTTATCTACCATAAATTCCTCTCTGACAACTTCATGCTAAGTTTTTTTAATAGTTACGGAAACAATGTGAAGGAGAATGAGGAGAAATTTAATTCTCAAGAATTCAAGTCAAGAATGTGGTCATCTTCTCAATGAGGGCCAGAGCTCACAACGCCGCAAACACAATGAGCCAGGTCTTTTTCGTTCTCCTTTCATTGGAATTGCTTTCTCTTCATCCACAACCATCACTTTCACTGATTACATTTATCTACATACTTCATTCTCTTACAATTCCTAATCAAATTTATGTATCTTTTTCTGCCCCTTATTGCCTTTGGCACTTCTCGAATGACTTATATAGATCCCTCATGCCAACTACACTGTTATCCCTCTGATATTGTTTGATTATATGATCCAAGCCAGCAACACTTCACCGGAATTACTCCCCACTTTGACGGCCCACTTGTAGCAGCCTCTAATCTTCCCCGTGGTTAGTTAGCCCTACATTCTTCATAATCTTATACTCTGTTATATAGCTAATTTTTCAATATTTTTAAATATTATGCAAATTTAATATGCACAGATTTGCATGCAAGTACTAACTATTGTTAGTAGTTTTAGAATGTGGATGTCTTACATTCACATTGGTGAGGAGTTGTGTATTATGATTAACTCTTATTTTTGGTTTTGTATTTTTTCATTGAAGATTATGTTTGATTAAATACTTAATCAAAGAGTTGTGTTTATAATTAAACACCTAGCTTATCAAAGAACATGTTGTTTCATGATTATAAATACCAACTCCTTCTAACCATTTTCACTACTCTAATCTGAGAGTTTCTTGGCTTTGTTGTATCCTAGAGGGAATAAATCCCTTTAAGAAAGTATTTATTTATGCCTCAAAGTCGTTTCTCATTCTTTCTTAATCTCTCAATTACATCTATTTTTCTAACATTTTAAAGGGATTTATTATGGCAACTTCAAATTCTGCCATTGCTGCTTTACCAACTGCTGCTACTGCCATTGATCTTAAATCAAACATGAAGATCAATTTCCATAATCAAGATGTCATCAGGCTTGATCGTTTCAATGGATCAAACTACACAAGATGGAAAGACAAAATGATTTTTCTCCTTACTGCTTTGAAGATGTTTTATGTTCTTGATCCAAATCTGCCTCCCATACCAGAAGCCTCTGACAACGACACTGATGAAGTTCGCAACGTAAGAACAAAGCGGAAAGAAGACAATCCGGTTTGTCGTGGCTACATCCTCAACTCCTTGTCTGATAGGCTATATGATCTTTACCGCAATATGCAATCACCAAGAGAAATATGGGATGCACTTGAGAACAAATATCAGAATGAAAAAAGAGGTACTGATAAGTTCTTGGCTTTGAAATATTTTGAATTTTCCATAACTGAAGACAAGCCAATTATGGACCAAGTCCATGAAATGCAAATTCTGGTTTCAAAGATCAGTGAACTAAAAATCAGAATTGCTGATGCTTTGCAAATTGGTGCAATACTTTCAAAACTGCCACCTTCATGGAATAATTACAGAAAGAAGATGCTGCATTCTAAAGAAGTTCTTACTATAGAAGAATTTCAGACTCACTTGCAAATAGAATCTAAGAATCGTGCTAGAGATGCACAATTCCTTGGTGAAGATTCTAATTCCAAAGTTCATTATGTTAGTGAGCAAAAATATTGAAAATCAACTTCTGCAAAATCTCAGAACAAATTCAAGCCTTACAAGAAAGGTTTCAAGAAATCTGTTGGTAACAAACATTCCATGTGTTTTCATTGTGGCAAGAAGGGACATTTTGTCAAAGATTGCAGATTCAAGAAGGTTGGAATCAAACCTGTTTCTAGTTTAGAATAAAATGTCAATCTTGTTGAACAAGAGATCAGAGAACTAGTTCTATGGTGACTGATATGCAAATTGGAATGGTCACTGAAATCAATATGGGTGCTGCTGGAAAATCAACCGTTTGGTGGTTGGATTAAGGTGCAACAATTCATGTTTGCAACAACAAAAAGCAGTTTAAGACCTATGAAAAATGCAAGAATGCTGAAAATGTTCTGATGGGAAACCATGGTATAGGTGAAGTCCTAGGAAAAGGTTCTGTTGAACTTAGTTTCACCTCTGGACAGAAATTGACATTGCTGAATGTTTTCCATGTTCCAGAACTTAGGAAAAATTTTGTGTCCTCAAATCTCTTATGTAAGAAGGGCTTTAAGATAGTCCTTGAATCTGAAAAAATTATTGTATCCAAAAAAGGAGTATTCATAGGCAAAGGATACTCTGTTGATGGCATGTTTAAACTAAGTATTAATGAAATAAATAATTCTATGTTTCATCGTAGGAGAGAGATCCATCCCCACTAAGGGCATAAAGAATAAACATAAAAGAGCTTGATCGGTATATCGCTTCATAAAAGCAGCTAACCTGTATACTCGAGCACTTGTCTAGAGAAGCTGCCCCTGCTACCGGGGTTGAGCATTCTTCTTCATTGTGGCATGCTAGATTAGGCCACTTGAATTTTCAATACTTAAAATATATGTCAAAGCATGGATACATATCTTTGAAGGATACTCACAAAACGAAATTCCAAGTTTGTGTTGAAGCAAAAATGATTAATAAACTTTTTCCAAAGGTAGAAAGAAATTCTGAAATTTTAGAACTTATGCATTCCGATATTTGTGAGTTAAATGGAGTTCTAACTAGAGGGAAAAGGTACTTTTTAACCTTTATAGATGATTGTTCAAGATACACCTATGTGTATTTAATAAGAACAAAAGATGAGGCCTTTGCAAAGTTTAAAGAATATAAGCAAATGGTTGAAAACCAAAAGGAAAGGAAAATTAAAATCCTCCGAAGTGATAGAGGAGGTGAGTACTTTCCAGATTCTTTTTCTTTATTTTGTGAAGAAAATGGAATTGTACATCAAAAGTTAGCCCCTTATACACCTCAACAAAATGGTTTAGCCGAAAGAAAAAATCGAACCTTAGTAGATATGGTGAATAGCTTGTTAATGAATGCCCACTTACCTCTAAATCTTTGGGGAGAGGCTTTATTAACGGCTTGGTATATTCATAATCGAGTTTTTACAAAGAAACGCTTGAATTCACCATATGAAGTTTGGAATTATGGTCGGAAACCAAACTTAGAATATTTTAAAGTGTGGGGGTGTATAGCCTTTTACAAGTTACTTGTCTCTCCTAAAAAGTTAGGACCAAGAGGAATTCAAAGTGTATTTGTTGGTTATGCTCGAGATTCAAAAGCGTATAGACTACTTGATTTAAATTCAAATACAATTGTAGAGTCTATACATGTTGAATTCTTTGAAGACAAATTTCTTAATGATACTTTTAATTCCGAAAATGATAATGAAAAGGAAGAAACAAGTTGAAAACGCCTCTATTCTTGGCAAAAGAAAAGATCATGATGATTTAATTGTTTATGAGCGGAGAAAAAGTCAAAGAGTAAGAAAAGAAAAATTCTTATCTCCGGATTTTGTTTCTCCCGATTCTATCATCTTTTTTGGTAGAAGGAAGTAGAACCAAGGTTATCAATAAGATACCAATTAATTCTACTAAATGTAGAAGAAGATCCTAAAACGTATAATGAAGCTATGGCTTCAAGGGACGTAGCCTTTTGAAAAGAAGCTATAAATTATGAAATGGATTCCATAATGTCCAATAATACATGGATCTTACTAGATTTACCCATTGGCTCTAAACCAATTGGATGTGAATGGGTATTTCGGAAGAAATACAATACAAATGGTTCTACACAAACCTATAAAGCAAGATAGTTGCAAAAGGTTTTACACAAAAGGAAGGTATAGATTATTTTGATATATATGCTCCAGTAGCAAAAATAACATCTATACGCATTCTCTTGGCATTGGCCTCGATATATAAGTTGCACGTACATCAAATGGATGTCAAAACAGCATTTCTAAATGGTGACAAGGAAGAAGTGTATATGGAACAACCCGAAGGATTTATTCTTCCCGAAAATGAACATAAAGTTTGCAAGTTAGTTAAGTCACTATATGGGTTGAAACAAGCACCCAAACAATGGCATGAGAAATTCAATAAGGCCATAATTTCTAATGGATTCAAGCACAATGGTGCCGACAAGTGTAACTATTCAAAGTTCACTAAAGATTATGGAGTAATTATATGTCTAAATGTGGATGATATGCTAATTATATCTACAAATATGATTGGCATAGTCGAACCCAAAAGATATCTTACTTCTATCATTAAAATGAAAGATTTAAATGAAGTGAAAACCATTTTGGGAATTAAAGTGAAAAGACATGAAGATGGCTTTGTTCTTAATCAAAGTCATTATATTGAGAAATTACTTAATAAGTTTGCATATCTTAATATATAAGAATGCAATACTCCATATGATAAAAGTTGTAAGTTGACCGAAAATGATGGTTAAGTAATTGCACAATTAAAATATGCAGTGCCATTGGAAGTATTATGTATGCTATGCATTGTACTAGGCCAGATATTGGTTTTGCTGTGTGCAAACTTTCTAGGTATGCAAGTAAACCTAGTGCGAGCCATTGGAAGGCTATCAAAAGAGTTCTTGGTTATCTTAAAAGAACTAAAAAGTATGGACTATATTATTCAAGTTATCCTCCTGTTTTGGAAGGATATAGCGATGCAAGTTGGATTACTAGTATAAATGACAACAAGTCAACTTCGGGTTGGGTTTTTACTTTGGGTGGTGGTGCAATTAGTTGGGCATCCAAGAAACAATCTTATATTTCTCATTCCACAATGGAATCTGAATTTATAGCATTAGCTTCGGCAGGCAACAAAGCAGAATGGCTAAGAAATTTATTAATGGATATAGAGTTGTGGCCACAACCGATGACAGCCATTTCCTTGTTTTGCGATAGTGAAGCTACTATGTGTAGAGCATATAGTCATATATATAATGGAAAATCTAGACATATAAGTCTAAGACATGATTTTATAAGAGAGTTTATCAATAATGGGGTAATTACCATAGTTTATGTAAAGTCCGCAAACAATCTAGCGAATCCTCTTACCAAGGCGCTACCTCAAAATTTGGCAAGAAGCACCACAAATGGAATGGGTTTAAAACCTTTACCATAAAACACCAATAATGGTAACCCAACTATGAATTAGTAACCTCTAATTACAAAGTTTAAAGGGTAAAAACAAGTTGTTGTTATGTGTTTGTGAGCACTAGTTTACCCATTCCAAAGAAGTTAGATATTAGTGCTAACCATTGCGTTTAGAGAGGATGAGTTGTCTCTTAATGAAATTAATTAATTGTCAAGTGTCTATAGCAATGGGGACATAAAGTAATTCCACCTATATAAGCATTGAAGTGGTGCCGCTTCAACAAGAAAGTGGTAGTCTTTCTTGTAAATGTTTATGAAAGGATAATCACATGGCCATAAAAGTACTAAAAGCGTAAAAGCCTTCGATAGAGATATAAATGAGTATTATGTGTGTTATGTTTTAATTCTAACATAAGAAGTCTTGTGGTTTAATCTGCGGACACCAACAACTTCATTAGAGCTTCAAAGTATATACACTAATTGGAGGTTTAACTCGAAAGATACCTTCTTGTATTCATAATGCTTGTTTATGTGAAAAGGTAAACTACAATCCAACATCCTAAAACTAGGTGGGGATTGTTAGTAGTTTTAGAATGTGGATGTCTTACATTCACATTGGTGAGGAGTTTTGTATTATGATTAACTCTTATTTTTGGTTTTGTATTTTTTCATTAAAGATTATGTTTGATTAAATACTTAATCAAAGAGTTATGTGTATGGTTAAACACCTAGCTTCATCAAAGAAACGTGTTGTTTCATGATTATAAATACCAACTCCTTCTAACCATTTTCACTACTCTAATCTGGAGAGTTTCTTGGCTCTGTTGTATCCTAGAGGGGTTAAATCCCTTTAAGAAAGTATTCATTTACGCCTCAAAGCCGTTTCTCATTCTTTCTTAATCTCTCAATCATATCTATTTTTCTAACAACTATGGAGCGAGATCATCAAGCAACATACAAACATCTCTCATTCAACCTCCTTTCAGATATCAAAATCAGCAAGATGATGGAACTTATGAAACATTGGAGTTCTCAGGTGCAATGTTACTATGACAATTTATTGCTAGGGAAAAAACAACAACAAAGAATAATAGGATTTGACCAAGTTCCATCCACCAATTTTGTTTTTATTTATATTATAATGAGATTTCACATGTATTCCCTAAAAAATTAAGTAAATAATCTTTTAATTTCGGTAAACTCTAATTCATTACTTATTAATGCATAATTGATGGACCACTTACCTCTATTGGTAACAATCCTGGACTTAAACTACAAATAAAGTAAGAAAAAAGAAAAGCTTAAACAAAACAACCCAAACAATTTTTTTCCTTTTTTTTTAAATTTTAAAAAAAAACATTGTTTGTCTATCTGCATAATATTTTAACCAAACTCTAAAATGTTCATGCTCTCTAACATATGCCATATTTAGATACTTTATTGCAAGTTTTACCGTATAGCTAATTATTTATCATTAGTCTTATTATTACACTTGCTTATTCAAGGATTAGACACATTGACCAACAAGGGGTTGGATCAAATGGTAAGCGGCTTGTTCCAGCTTAAGCAGGTCTCAGGTTCGAGACCTTGCGTACGCAGCTGCCCCTGTTGGGAGACTCACCCACCATAACCAGGTGCGCGACGCAGGTCGGATCCGGATTGGTCAAGGCAAAGCCTTGGACAAACGATGGGATACCAAAAAAAGGATTAGACACATTAACAGACCCGCGAAATGTAGTGAGCGCGGGCTCAAACCTTGTAAGTAAAGAAGAAACAAAGACTAAAAGTTCAAATAGGGGCCTGAACTTTAGGGAAAAGGTCATTTAAGGGGCTAAACTTCAGAAAAGGTCAAATAGGTGCTCAACCTTTTCAATCTGGGTCAAATAAGGACACTTCCATGAAATTTGTGCACATTTTCGACAAATTACGATAATGGGATGTTTATATATATAAACTAGAGAGAAGCACATCTCATTATCCACAAATCTCATGGAAATGTCCTTATTTGACCCAACTCGAAAAGGTTGGGCACTTATTTGACCTTTTTCTAAAGTTTAGACCCTTAAATGACATTTTCCCTAAAGGTCAGACCCCTATTTGAACTTTTAGCCAGAAACAAACTACAATATGTTTTGGAAAGAATATTACAAGAAATTATTGAAGCGCATTAGCAGGAATAGCTATTTGAAATTTGAGCAGCACAAATAAAGTCTGTTAACTCTGCAATTGAGGAGTCGACCACATGATCTCCATGGCTGTTGAAGGCCTCCGCCTCTGAGTAGCCCATTTTGGTCAAGAAGAGTAATTTGCTCTCATCATCAGAATCAGGGTTGAAGAATTCCTGGAACAATAGACATATATATAACAAGAAAAAACATACGTATATATATAGGTAATCAGATTCAGAACTAGCATGAGATCAATTAAAAATTCTGTTATATGATGCAAGATAGATAATCATCCAGCGGCCATATTGGAGCATCTATATAAATGCAAATCCAAAGAATAAGTGCCACTTGCTGTTGCGGATAGAAAATGAGAAACACAATAGCTCTCTTCCACAGAAGATCATTTTCAGAAATGTGGGCAAATTTAGCAAATGAAATAGCAAATGTAACATTAAAATTTCCATACCTCACTGTCCGAACAAGTATCAATATCTGAGAACTAATCCACAATCAACATGCTGCACAAGCAATTCTTCAAGGACATGCAAATTTTAAGCTTCCCATTCACGATGGCACGGACTGAGAAAAGAACCCCTTGGATGACACGTAGCCAACAACTTGGAAAGACATTTGGTGAGATTTACAAATATCACCTCATGTAGTTAGCTATTGCATCATTTTTCCTCTGTTATGTCCTTGAGAAAAACATCCACTAAAAACAAGGTTAAGGTGTATAACTAACCGCATACGTCAATAGCGTCTCCAATATAGAATCTATATTTTCGTCTCCTGAAAATATATATTGCGAACAAAGAACAAAAAGATCAAATACGAAGCTTTTAAGAGAAACCTGGTGTCTAATCAGGAATGGACCATTACCATTTTCCTGAATGGCTTTGAGAACCATTTCTTCGAAAATCCCGCCTACAAAATGGAATGGTCAATCAATTTGGATTTTGAAGACCAGCCTCCTTCAAACCAAAAAGTGATCAAAGTATTAATAATGTCAGTGTTGTTGTATAGTTTTAGAAGTGGACTTGTGTGAATGTGGTTTATCCCATATTGAATAAGGAAAATAAGAGTGAGTTGTTTAAATACAAAAGTGGCCAATTTAGTATTAGTTGGTTCAAGTCAAAGAGTGGGCTAAATTTATTGGTAGTGGGTTTGGATTTGCCTATTAGACCAAGTAGATACATTATGTATGTTCATTATTATATATCAACATTAAGATACATAGTGATAAGGATGAACACAGATTTATTATTATGTATCAACATTAAGATACATAGTGATAAGGATGAACACAGATTTAAACAGCTTATAAAGTCTTTGTTAAATCATTTTTCACAATTCCAATTAGAGAGTTAGTGACTTTATTGTATCGCAGAAACCCTTTAAGAAAGTGTTTTATTTCACACCTCAAAGTCGTTCCCCATTGAAAATTTCTAACAAGTGTTAGATATAGCACATGAATAATTCAACGGTAAAGATTCCGTCAAGAGCATCATGATGCATGAAACCAGTTGACATCTTGGAACTCACCGAGTACCCAAGGGTAGCTTCAAGTATCAAATCTATGTTTTCCTCAGAATTATAAATCAGCTTAAAGTTGAAATTTGAGCTCTAAGTTTAGAAAAATCCAACAACATTTACCATTTTCTTCAACTGCTTTGGCAACCATATCTTTAGGAAAACTGACGCAGCGGAAAGTGTTCAATCCAAAAACATACAGATAACTCAGAGAAAACTCAGAGAAGATATATGAATAAAATTGTAGAATAGATTGATTAACCTTAAATTTAGGGTTTACAACCTTTAAATAGTTTCAGGAAATAACAAAATTAAATAAAAATAAAGAAACCCCAAAAACAGTCCAAACTGGTAAAAATAACAAAAGCGATAAAAAGTAAAACTCACGACAGAAAATTGTAACGGCCTTTTTAGGCCCTAAACGAAGGCTTGAACGGCAACGCGGTTCACCACAGCATAGTCGGTTGAAATCAGTTTCCGGAAAGGCATAATAATAGTCAAACGGACTTTACGGTTTGAAAATTATAGCCTTTTTAAGTTGGCCCACCTACAAGAACTTCAGGCCCAAAATCCAAAACGTTACACGCCCTTTCAAACGGACTTCTGACGATCCATACGATCCATATATAATATACCTATCTCATTCGCATCAGGAAAACCCATGCCTACAAAATGACCAATTACCCTCAACTGGAAGACACAGTAGATAAATTTGCCTTGACACAACAAAAGTTAACCATGAGTCAGATATTACAATAACTTGTCTTAACAATTATTTGCCTGGAAAAGCTTTTAACTAAAAGACACAAGTTCAATTGTATGCAAACATAGGTAATATATATGAGTAAATATTTGATGCATTGTCAGTGCATCAACCCTACACTGTCAATGAACAAGATATTGACACCTCATTAATATGTAAAATTAAAAGTTTAAAAGCCTCTATAAGCAAATATATATATTATTCGTTCACTTTCTGATCTTCTTCCCTAGACATGGGTTTAGCCCTATCTCTTCAACCTTTCCTTCACCCATTATCAGAAATCTGGAATTGCAGCCTCCAAGTAAATTCCACAAATTTGCAAAGTTGTTTGATATACATAAACCTTTGAGCCTTTAAGATTTTCCTTTTCGTTTCTTTCATCTTTATCAAAATTTGGGTTTCTTTGCTTCGTTCCCCATTACTCCTAGCTAAAATAATTACGTTTCTTGGATTTTAAAGAAGAACTTACAACCAAAAAGAAATTAGAGTTTCAGAATTTGTCAATCAAACAAAGGAATTTCAGATTTCTTAATTTGTTGGATTTAGAATTTTAGAGAAATTATTAGATTCCCACAACCGAAATAAATGGATTTTGAGCTTTTTATTTGAAAAAAAAAAGGGTCCGATTTGTTTGACAAATAAAATTGTATTTCATCGTCATTTTGTCTGTGTTATTGTAGATGGTAAGAGATGTGATCGGCAAATGTTTGGGGAATTTAAAAATGTACTCCTTACAAGTAATTATTTTATTTGTTTAATTAAATAATTGAAAGTTATGTTATATATATACTATATTTACTAAATAGTATTCGAAAGATCCAGGAAATTTACCAAGGTCCTTTTTGAGGATCGATGTGGAGGCTCCATTTGAATTTTTTTTGTTTTTTTTTTGTCTTTTCTCGCTTGCCAAATTACTAAGAAGACCCTAGGTTAGTTTCTAGCCAGTTCTTGCCCTTGAGCCCTTTTTTGTAATTACCCTTTCCTTTCACATAAATGTTATAATAAATCATATCCCCCTTAATTATCAAGAATTGTAACCTCTCTTCAGGCCTTTCATGTCCATATGAAGAAGAGAGTAAATTTAGTTTTTGTTTAATGCTACACACTTTAGAGGAAACAAAATTGAAGCTATTGTACATGTCCATGTACAAGCTAATATTTTTAATTTATTGCTAACTTTAGGGCATATGCTCAATGTTAATAGTATAGCCTTTTAAAGATGCAACACATTTAAAATTATAGTACTTTCGAAATTTCCTACGTATCAAACAATATAATTCGAATAGAAAAATGTTCAAAGAAGTAGATTGTTGAACGCCCGACGCGCGAGCGCGGGCCAATCCAGTTGTGTATATTTATTTATAAGGGCTTATAAACTTATAAGTTTGCAATTTAATGAGGTGGCAACACCTCATTCATTCATGATGTATAGACTTTGATACATTAACAGTGCATCAAATATTAATCCTATTTATATGTGCAGACTTCCTAGCTAACCTAGGCCAGGATTCTCCATCGGGTTGTTTGTTGCTTATGGAGCCACCTATAGGGATTATCGATCTGCTTGAACTTGATGCGAATGGAATCGTTGTTCGGGGAGCTTAGCTGACGTTTATCGACGTCTTTTGTACCCAAAAAAGAGATATTTGATGCATTGTAGTGTATAGTATTCATATACTGTCAGGCCACCAAAACACGGCACCTCATCAATATACAAAATAAGAACCTTACAAGCCCTTTTTAATAAGATCTCTATAACTCTGTAAAATAATTAGACAAAATTATTTATTTTATTTACTCCTTCCCAAAACCAGAATTCTGATTCACCTTTTTTAACCTTGCGACTCGTCGATCTTGTCTCTACTTCTTCCCCAACGTATTCTTCACCAACGCCAGCTCCCTTCAATGCCGTTAATAATAGCCTTTTTTTTGTTCAGATTAGTCATCGATTCCTAATCGTTATTGATTTGTTTGACTTAATATATTATCTGGTCTTAGCCATCAAATTCTTTGTTTAATCTTTAATCTATAAATTCCGTTTTTTAATTGGTTTTGATCTGTAATTGGGTGCTTTTTAGTTTGGCTGGAAATGGGTTTGTCACCATTGTGGGTCGCTTGGTATATGAATCAATGGCGTACTTTATTTAGCAAAGCAAATTCACGTTTACTTAATTAAGAGCATATAAGCCATCAGTTTGCATCATATATATAAACAAGTCTCATCTATAAGATCATACTAAGAGAGAATTAATCAAGGATAAATTGCTTCTTCTTAATTGCTTAATCCGTTAACTGATCTGATGGGAAAAGACTTGTATTAAGGCGTTGAAGGAAGCAAATCGACGATGGTTCCAAATTCCAATCCGATAGCAGAAAAAAAGGGTGGATACCAACCTAGATTTAGTTTGAATATCTGTCAAGAAGAGAAGCAAGGAGAAGAAAGAAAAAAAAATGCAGATGAAGAACATAAGAAGAGAGAGTTTATGAGTGACCTTTATTTTTCTTGTAATTTGGTTATTAATATTAGAATTATTGATATTTATTTCGAAGGACCCTTGAATTCTGGTTTATTACTATTCATTAATGAGGTGTCACTTTTTGGTGGACTGTCATATGGAAGCAATACACTGTTAGTGCATCAAATATAAACCCATATGTACTAGTTTTAGCTTTCACGTGCGTTGCACGTGACCCAACATGTTTCGATAGAATATTTTTATGAAATTTTGATGACTACCCTATTAAATTTTAATAATCACGCTATGAAATTTTGATAATTACCTATGAAATTGTGATAAAC
Organism: Corchorus olitorius; assembly: GCA_001974825.2. Classification (NCBI taxonomy): domain Eukaryota; kingdom Viridiplantae; phylum Streptophyta; class Magnoliopsida; order Malvales; family Malvaceae; genus Corchorus; species Corchorus olitorius. The sequence goes on along the minus strand of AWUE01018407.1, from coordinate 27,462 downwards.
TCCATATGAATTTTTGATAACCTAACTATGAAATTTTACCTTCCTATGAAATTTTATAACCTTTCTATGATTTTTTATAATCTCCCTATAGGATTTTGTTAATCTCCCTATAATTTTTTGATACCATAGTATGGAATTTCGACAATCTCTATTCGCAAATCGAGCTCGTCCATTCAGTCGTACAAACATATATAATTCATATCGAACTCCTCCCTTTGATAGTATACTATATATAGAGAGAGAGAACTACTCAACACATAAGGTAAAAGTTCATTATCTCCACTCTCTTAGATTTTAAGCTCTCTAAACACCCAAAGATCCAACTAACTTCAGTATCTCCAAACACTGTAATATCCTACTAACTCCAATATCAAAGAGGATCCCCTCCAGACAAAAAAGTCAGGGACCTTATCTCATGGTCCGCTCTAATATAGATCACACGAACTTCTCTATTTGATTGATGAGCCTTTCTCTCTAAGAAGTTTCTACAGCTCACGTTTAACCCTTGTCCTTAATTAGTGCATTGGCCAATACCATTGTAATTTAATCATCTCTTCTAATTGTGGGAAAAAATATGAAATTCACAATCTTGCAACGGTATAAATTATGAAATCACACAATATAATTAATTTATTTTATGTTTCCAATAGAATAATGTTGAAAAAAGTGTTACGTAAGTTCGTAACTCAAATATCAAAGAAAACACTAAATTTAAAGGATTACGCACGAATGTGACATGATAATCCAGACACCTTCACCCAAGACCTAAATTTCTTTCTCAATTTCAAACAAAGAATTTTTTTAATAAGAATAAAAGCAAACAATCATCAAAATTCGTACATACGTTTAAAAATTCAACTCCTTTGAAAAATCGTTTTAAGAAATAATCAAACATAGTATTGAAAAAAAAATGAAGAAAATAATTTACTCTTTTTTTGGCTTTTCTTTTTGGCAATCTAATCCTATTTAGCTCTTATAGTATGATTATACGTTTAAAAATTCAACTCCGGTTTAGTTCTTATAGTATGACTATACATTTAAAAATTCAACTCCGGTTTAGTTCTTATAGTATGATTATACATTTAAAAATTCAACTGCTTCGAAAAATCGTTTTAAGCAATCATCAAACATAATAATGAAAATAATGAAGAAGATGAGTTAAAAAGAGTGATAAAGGGAAATGAAATTCCCAAAGCATGACAAGAAGTTATCAATACCATACCTAGACGGTAGTTTTTTTATATTTGCAAAAATAACATAAAAATTTTAAAATGGAAAAAGAAAATTTCAAACTCTTTTCATGGCCATTGTACCTCATGGACATACATTTAAGAAAAATGTTACCAAAATTACAAATTGCAACAATCATATATTTATCATAATCGTTTTTTCTTTTTGCTACATATTTATTATCATCGTTAATAATTTAGATAAATAGTTAGAAATATATATAAAATAGTTTGAATAAGATTTATACCTAAAATTAAATTATAAATAAATAATAATATATAGTAGAAATTGGGTTGGCAATAATAATATAATAATATATATAAAACATAAAAGTCTAATTTTAAGTAATGGCAATTTAGAAATATTTTTGAGAAAATGGTATAATCGGAAAACATAAAGTTTCCCATTATTCGTACTTTTATATATAGTATAGATTTGGAAAAATTATTGATTTTGTCTCATTTCGGCCAATAGGCCCGTTTGAGCCCATGAAACCCAAAGTGCCAAGCTAGATGTCTTTAAGGCTAAATCTGATATTCTTAGACCAAATTCCTTATTATAGAAGTCCAAAAAAGAAGTCCAAATCCAATCAGTAATTATGATGCAGTATTGATTCATCCTGATGCAACACTGTTAAATCCTATTTGAAGGAGGACTTCACAAAAGCAGTTTTGGAAGAAAATTCATAACTTTTGATCCATAGCTCATAAAAATGTAAATAAGGTACCGTTGGAAAGAGGATTCCAAGATCTATAACTTTTATGTTTACTTCGAGACCTAATTCTGGCATTCTGATGTACGATTTTGCCCTTGAAATTTTTGGATAGAATTGATCTTCTCCTAAACCGACTTGGAGAATGTTTTGGACGAAAATTCAGATGCTAAATATATGTGGAGCATTCCTATTGGTAACATTGGATCCTAATTAATAAGGATAATCTTAATTTACATTATTTTAATAATGAAATAATTAAAATATTATTTAGTAATGGCAATTTAGAAATATATTTGATAAAAAAGGGTAAAATCGGAAAACATAAAATTTCCCTTATTCGTACTTTTATATATAGTACTAGTCTCCACTTCCACGTGCGTTGCACGTGATACTCGTGTTTAAATTAAATGAAAATTAAAATAATAATTGAAATTAATTATATATGTAGAGCTGTCAAAATCTGATCGAAATCCGATAACTCGTCCAATCCGACATAACCCGATTTGACCAAAAAAAGTAAACGACCCAAACCCGTCCTATTCAGACACGACAAACCCGTATATGCAGTTTGCTAAACTTCATCAGTAGTTAAAAAATTTAAGGTTGATCCAATTGACCTGAATCTAGACCCGAAAAATCCAAAACCTGAATGACCCAAGGTCAAAACTTGAATCGGCCTGACCCAAGACCTAGTAGACCTGAACCTAAATGAGCCGAAACCCGAATGACTCGAGAAATTACCTGACTCATTTGACTTAGAACCAGATTTAAACTACCAATACACACTACAAAAATAGAAAAACAAAATCAATCACAATAATTAGATTTTAAATATTTTTAACTTAATTTGTTAAAAAATTTGAATAGTTAATGATTAGCCAACTTATTTTAACTTTTAAACTTGATAATAATACTTTTATTATTTTATATAATAATTGAAATGCATCCATAACTACCAAAAATATATCCAATATTTTAAAGTAAAATGGTAAAAATAAATATTTATTAAAAATATTCAATTTAATCGAATAAAAATAGATTTTTTAGTAGAATAACTGTAAAAGTTTATTTCTAAAATATTGTAAAAGAATATATTTTAAAAATTCTAATATATCTAAGTTTTTAATTAAAATAGTAAAATGATAACAACAAAATAGTTATAAGGATATTAGATTTAATTAAATAATTAAATAAAAATAGAGTTTTTAGTTGAGTAAAACTATAAAAGTATATTTAAAATTTTCTAATACATCTAAGTTTTTTTAATTAAAATAGTAAAATGGTAAAAATGATATATTTATAAGAATGTTAAATTTTTTTAATTATAGAGCAAGTTTTTATCAAGCAAAAAATTAATCATAAGTCAAATAAAGTATTTGCACATAAGGGAAATAATAAATTTTAATCATAATACATTATTATAAACTATCAAATAGTAAGATGTCAATCATAATAACTTTTTAAATTAAAATAGTAAAAATAAAATAATTATAAAATATTAAATTTAATTAAATGAAAATAGAGTTTTTAGTAGAATAAAACTGTATATTTTGAAAAAAAAAATAGTAAAATGGTAAAAATAAAGTAATTATAAAGATATTAAATTTAATTGAATAAAAATAGAGTTTTTAGTAGAATAAAACTATAATAGTTAAGTAATGGCATTTAAGAAATATGTTTGAAAAATAAGGGTATAATGGTCGATTTAATTAGAAAAATAAGGATATAATAGTCGATTCAAAAGTTTGACAAAACTCGTACTTCTATATATAGTATAGATAGATATATCAGCAAGACTGAGACCATTGCAGCGGAGGATTGCAGCAACAGAGCAGGAATTCGAGGAAGGAGTCCAAAGCATCAATGGGGAAAGATCGGTGACAAGGCAACAGGTGATACGGCAATGGAGTCTACCACGACAGGGGCAGCTGAAGTTGAATTGCGACGCGGCTTTTAACCAGAGCTCAGGCGCTGCTAGACTAGGGGCTGTGCTTCGAGATGCAGCGGGTGAAGTTGTTCTTGGAGGTATCAGCAGCGTGGAAGAGGCTGATAACGTGATGCATGCAGAGTGCATGGCGATTTTATTTGGGATGGAGATTGCATGGGAACATGGCTATACCTCCTTGCATGTTGAGTCGGATAGCAGATTAGCCATCGAGGAGATTCGGAAAGGCAAAAATTCGCTATGGATGGGTGCTAATTTGATCCATGATATTTTGTTCCTTTCTGAGCAGTTTGATTTTATCTCTTTCGATTTTGTGAGACGAGAAGCTAATATTCTCGCTCATAACATTGCTCATTCTGATTGTAGGATAGGAGACCATAGAGTATGGGTAGGTTATCTACCTGCATATATTTGTAACCCTTCTCCTACATAATTATGAATAAATGATTTGATTCTAAAAAAAAAAAAAAAAAGAGTTGAGCTCAGCTAATAAATGCAACTTTTACAGCACCAAAGTACCTCTGCTGAGTGTAGAACAACTTCTTCACCCTGAAATGTCACCCCGGCCGGAGCAAGTGCAAAGTTGCACCATAGACAACATGATCATCAACTTCCAGCTCATCTTCGGTATCCCAGTCCAAGTCACTGTCATCCCCATTAGCAGAACTATGACCATTCTGCGTAAATTACAAATGAAGACACAAATGCATGATGTTAGAATCATAAAAGGAGATAGGATATCAAGAGAGCACAAACATTTAGACAGATAAATAGATAAAAAAAATAAATAATTACTACCATTCTTTGGGCTGTGTATTAGAATGGCCCAGGGAAACCTGTAAAACAAAGGAATGAAATGAAATAAATAAGAAACTTGGTTAAATATATCAACATCCATAAATAAGGTTAGAAAATTCGTTAACACCCAAGCTAGATTGTTCTATGCCTTGCATTGCATATATAGCATTTGCTAAAATTGACAAATAATTGGGATTAGTATAGTTTTATTTTTTTAGTTATGTAGTTAGACATTTGCAATATATACAAGCTCAAGCTGAGATTTGACATAGATTTGTGGGATTTTATAAATCTTAGTCTAATTTTTTTTTCCCGGAATTTTAATCAAATAAATTTTTTAATTCAATCTTATAATGTTTTTTTGTCCTATGTTCTACTTAGTTTGACATATATATCTTTTATCAACCTATCATCAAGCAACTGTTAAATTCAATCTTATAATCTTAATTTCTTTGTTCACTAAATTGTAAGGACTAGCATTACCTTCCACACCATGTATTATTCAATCTTATACGTGTTTGTGTATCAAATAATTATCATATATATATATATATATATTTCATCTATCTGCTGTATAAAAATTATTTAAATCATTAAAAACAAATGTGAAATGATTTTTTTTGTTAGTTTTTTTTTCAATATTTTTATTCAAAAAATGATTTTCTTTTTAAGAAGGAAAACAACAACAAAAAAAATTCTTTTTCAAATGCACTTATATTTCAATTGAAAAAAGATCAATTTTATGCGACGTCGTTTTAGGCGAAGCACGAAATTTCGTGGTTTTCTTTTTCAGAATTGGAAATACATAAAAAAGGGGAAAAAACAGACCTCTCTCTTCCATCCCCTATCTCTGTGTCTCCGTGATCTAAATCAGATCAATCGGGAGAATAAAAAAAAAAAAAGGAACAGCAAAAATCATCGGATCAAAAAAGTAAAGAGAAAAGAACAATGTCAGGAACATATTCAAGCTCCTGGGCGACAGCTCTTGTCAAGATTTCACCTTACACTTACTCCGCTATCGGAATCGCCATCGCTATCGGCGTTTCCGTCCTCGGCGCCGCCTGGTACCCTTCTCTCTCTGTATAAATTTTATTTCTATCTGCCTTTTAATGTTGCTTACAAATTGTATGGAATGCTTATTAAATTTGTTTATAATTTTCATAGGGGAATTTACATAACTGGGAGTAGTTTAATCGGTGCTGCTATCAAAGCTCCTCGTATTACTTCCAAGAATCTCATTAGGTAAATTCTTTATTCTTTATTTCCTTTTTTTTTCTTACTTTTTTTCTTTTGTTCTATTGCGTGATTTAATCTGGGAAATAATCTATTGCTTGTTATCTGAACCCTAATTTCTTAACTGAATTTGTGCTCAAGTTGATAATTCTACTTTATTACGGGTTGTTCTTCAATGTCTGTTGAATCCAAATTGATTTTGTTAATGGCATTTGAAAATTAGATAAGGGAGAGTAAGAGCATCCGGCCACCTACTTCTTTTTTATTTTATTGCTAAGCCCTGGATCTAGATTGGTTTATGTTCGAACACCAATAACTTCTATCGAGCAAAAAAGAGAAAGGAAGAGTGTATTTTCATAACATCAAGCATGAGTGATTATAATGTTGAGTTTTCTTGTGTATAGATCATCTTTTTATCGGGTCCTAGATGTTGCCTTGCAAATTAATAGATGACCCCCCTACCACTGAACTGAGAGACTAGTAGCTGGTTACTTTCTTAATTTGTGTAATGTCTGCTTTCGTTATTTCTAAATTAGAGTGGATGGACTAATGGAGAATAATTGCGAGTCACGAAAAGAGTTGATGATGTTAAAGATTTCCAAACTTTTAAACTTGTTAAAATTGATGGTAGCTTACTTTTTTTGTTCCATTTATGAGTAAAACTTATCCCAGGAATTGCTGATTATTCATTTGAAATGCTGTACTGCCCATCGAAATAATCATGTTTTACTTAATGCTGTTCTCGTTGCAGTGTAATCTTCTGTGAAGCTGTTGCTATATATGGTGTTATTGTGGCAATTATTTTGCAAACAAAGTTAGAAAGTGTTCCAGCATCACAGATATATGCGCCAGAGTCTCTTAGAGCAGGATATGCAATATTTGCTTCTGGAATCATTGTTGGCTTTGCAAACCTTGTTTGCGGGTTCACCTCTCAATCCTTTTTCTTTGATCATTATATTCAGTTATATTAATGAACACTGTACTTGTTTCTCTGTACTTACAATTTGTTTTGATGACAGATTGTGCGTGGGAATAATTGGAAGCAGCTGTGCACTATCAGATGCTCAAAACTCCTCTCTTTTTGTGAAGATTCTTGTGATTGAGATTTTTGGCAGTGCACTTGGACTGTTCGGAGTGATTGTAGGTATCATCATGTCTGCTCAAGCAACATGGCCTGCAAAATCAGTGTAATTTCATGCCTTTACTAGAAAATAGCAATTGTGTTATGTGAGAATGTAATATGTTTGATGTACGAGAGATGAACCATAAATTCTTTTTTACTTGTTATGAGTAGGCATGTATTTAGAAACTTGCTTGGAATCGCTTCCTCTTATTTTATTCTTATAATGCACTTGCGAATGAGGAATAAAATTTGTTTGTGCAAAACCATGATTTATGGTTAAGAGAATGAGTTCAGTTGTGCTACTGAAAATCTGTTGGCTTTTCCCCCCTTACTTTCTTGTTACTGAGGCATGTATGTGAAATTTTCTTGGAAAGGTTCACTCTCTTTGTTCTTATAATGCATCTCTTAAATGGAAAATTGTTACATAGGCACTTGGAATGAGACTATGATATGGAATAGGTTAGGTTTAGTTGGAGTACAGAGAACAGACAACCATCATTTATTTAGTAACAGGGTATAACATAGGATCAATCAATGAAGGAACACTAGTGAAGAAAGGCATGTTCTTCTGTTGAAGATCTTTGGAATCCTCTGGAGTTGCTTTCTTCGGATCAAAAGGCTCACGATTAGGAAGATCTAAACCTTGTTTAATTCTACCTAACATCCGAGAATGCAAAACTTGTTTAGAAGTGACAGGCAGCCGAATGGACTGATACTCCTCCAGGGCAGAGGTTAATTCTTCAATTCCCCACTTCTCAAGGCATTTTCCAAGAACTGCTGCATCTAATATCGACATGTTTGTGCTTCTCAGGCCATGAGGAGTTGTTGGGTGAGCAGCATCCCCAATCAAGACTACATTGTCCCAAAAGATCTGTCTTAGAGGGTCGCAATCATATATGACATTTAAGAAAGGATTCTTGGTCTCCTTCATGACTCTTACAAGCTCCGGAACCCATACTTTCTCTGCTTCTTGGATCATCTCATTGATCATATCTTCACTTACTTTCATAGTAATTGAATTCCGCTGCGCATATAGTAGCAAAAGATAAAGAGACCTTGTTAGTTTCAAATCTTGATTGGTATTGAAGAAACATAATACTTAATAGATATGAGAGTAAAGCAAGCAAGCACGTTTAGATGAGGCTGAGGTTGATTGACATAAAAAATCCAATTGAGCCTTTTGTTTGGAAGTTGATAAAGCCCCATATGAGTTCCAGAGCTAAGATCGGAGTACAAGCATTTCCCAAGCTCAGGATATGCTTTCCGGATGCCTCGAATGGTTTCTGAATCCTCTTTTTCTGTAAAGTCAAGAACCCCTCTCCATGCACAATAACCTGAATACCTGCAAAGATTATTTGAGTCTTTGCTTAGACTTACCCATATTCCAGATTGGATCAAATTTCATGGTAAATTAAGCTGCACATACCTCAATTTAATGTCCGGGAGAAAACTCTGGCGGATTAAGGAGAGGCACCCATCTGCTGCAACGAGTAAGTTTCCATCAATCTCAATGACTTCATCAGTTTTAAGTACTTTAGCCTTAACTTTTACAGAGGCTTTGTCCTCAGAAATGCTGAAAGAGATAAACTGGTAACCCCAGAAAAATATGTCTGGTGGCAATGCATTGTAAAGAAGGCCATGGATATCAGCCCAATGTGCTGATCTAAAGTTGATTTCTTCATCTCTTGCCAATGTCCAACTCACCTTTGTAGCACTATCTGTTGCTTGGTTCTGTTTAGAACACACATTTCCACAAATATAGATTTAGCTCTTGGTGTTCTTTTTTGTCTGTCTGAAAATTAACTAGTAATCTTTTTCTTAAAGCAAAATTAACTTGTAACCTGTTTCCATATGATATGAAGCAATGTGGAAACAAAATTTTCAACTGTGTATGTAAAGATTACAAATTGATAAACATTTCACCCCTTGCAAACCATAATTAACTTAGTGTCAAAGTTGTATGGCTATTTGTTATTGATTTTCCATATTTGGAGAAAAGAAAGGAGTAGTAGATTTGACATTAACCTGATCGATTGTGAGGGGCAATGTGGCTTGCTGGAGGAGGTGGGGATTACCAAGCCAGGAAGCAACGAGGTTTTGAGCCAAAGGGTCCAGTCCAAGGCCTGCCCCGGTCGGGCTCCCAGTCGGGGGTGAGCTAGTTTTCTCAAGCACCATAACTTGCCATCCTGCTGAAGTGAGCGCATGGGCGCATGACACCCCAGCTATGCTCCCTCCTACTATTATTGCCTTTGCCTTGTTCTTCTTCTCAATCATCTCTATCCTTCTCTCTCTCTCTTTCTCCTCTAGCAAATGATATTCTGGCAAAGGCAGTTCATAATGACAATGGGATCTTTGGATTTTTGGTAAAAATGAAAAGAATCTTTGTCTTCACTTATGGCCATGGAGGAAGTGGTGAAATCAATGGCCCTCAATTTCATAAAGCTCTTGACATGTGTCTGTTTTTTTAGTTTGGATTATTACTTTGTCTCTGAAGTGAACATGTGAGTTTTCAGGTTCATGTTGAAGTGAGCTGTCTATGTAATCTTTGGGATGTGATTCCATTTGTTTTTCAACAAGAAATTGATAAATATCTTCAATATATATGCATTTTGACTGCAAGGAAAAGATCTTCAAATTTATGGAAAATAAAAGGTAGCAGAAAAAAGATAGACAAGAGATGCATAAGAAAGTATTATTGACAAGAGATGCACCTACAGAAATCAAGTTTTCTATATGTTAAATCACCAGAGAAATGAAAGTCTTTACAATGACATATTTTGGTGAGAGAGACTATAATTCACCGGTAGAAATCAAATTATACCTAACTATTGTTGGAGTATAGAGGACAAGGAGACATCTTTCTCAGAGATTATACAGGATCAAGTAATGAAGGAACACTAGTGAAGAAAGGCATGTTCTTCTGTTGAATATCTTTGCAATCCTCTGGTGTAGCCTTCTTCGGATCAAATGGTTCACAATTAGGAAGATCAAAACCTTGTTTAATTCTACCTAACATCCGAGAATGCAGAACTTGTTTAGAAGTGACAGGTAGCCGGATGGTCTGATACTCTTCCAGAGCCGAGGGTAAATCTTCAATTCCCCACTTCTCAAGGCATTTCCCAAGAACTGCTGCATCTAATATCGACATGTTTGTGCTTCTCAGGCCATGAGGAGTTGTTGGGTGAGCAGCATCCCCAATCAGCACTACATTATCCCAAAAGAGCTGTCTGAGAGGGTCACAATCATATATGGCATTTAAGAAAGGATTCTTAGTCTCCTTCATGACTCTTACAAGCTCCGGAACCCAAACTTTCTCTGCTTCTTGGATCATCACATTGATCATGTCTTCACTTACTTTCATAGTAACTGAATTCTGCTGCACATGTAGTAGTACCGAAAGATAAATAGACACTGTTAGTTTCGATTGCTGCAGAATATCAAGAAAATTTGAAGGCTTCTTTTTCAATGTGTCATATTGATGTAATATATAGCTATGAGAGTAAAGCAGGCAAGCACCTTTATATGAGGCTCAGGTTGATTAATATAAAAAATCCAATTGAGCCTTTGGTTTCGAAGCTCATAAAAAACAGAATGAGCTCCATAGCTAAGATCAAAGTACAGGCATTTCCCAAGGTCAGGATATGCTTTCCGGATACCTTGAATGATTTCTGAATCCTCTTTTCCTGAAAAGTCAAGAACCCCTCTCCATGCACAGTAACCTGAATACCTGCAAACAGATTATGGGATACTAAGATGTAAGAAATTCAGTTTGAAAAAGCTAACATACACAAATCAGGACCAACTTCTAAGTTACATTTACATATACCTCAATTTGATGTCTGGAAGAAAACTCTGGCGGATCAAAGAGAGGCAACCGTCTGCTGCAACGAGTAAATTTCCATCTATCTCAATGATCTCATCGTTCTTAAGTACTTTAGCCTTAACTTTGACATAGGCTTTGTCCTCAGAAACGCTGAAAGAAATAAATTGGTGACCCCAAAAGAATATGTTTTCTGGCAATGCATTGTAAAGAAGGCCATGGAGATCAGCCCAATGTGCTGCTCTAAAATGGAATTCCTCATCTCTTGTCAGTGTCCAACTCACCTTTGTAGCACTATCTGTAGCTTGGTTCTGTTAAGAACACACATTTCCACAAACATGGCAGTATATTAACATAATTTAGAATATCTTCTTTGTCTAAATGAAGATTACTTTTTTTGGGTATCAAAGTATGTCTAAATTCTTATATTGAATATTCAGTAAACATATGAACCAATATGGTAACAAAATTTTCAACTGGCCAAGTAAAAATTTACTGATAAACATTGCAGCACTTGCAAAAGACAATGTCAAATGGCTAGAATTGTAATGAATCATTACAATATTTGAGAGAGAAAAAGAATAAACCTGATCAATGGTGAGGGGCAAGGTAGTCTGGTGGAGGAGGTGGGGATGGCCAAGCCAGGAAGAAATGAGGCGTTGAGACAAAGGGTCGAGGCCAAGGCCTGCGCCGGTTGGGCTCCCAGTTGGCGGAGCGCAAGTTTTCTCGAGCACCACAACTTCCCAGCCTGCTGAAGTGAGGGCATGGGCGCAGGACGCCCCAGCTATGCTCCCTCCTACTATGATTGCCTTTGCCTTACTCTTCTTCTCAATCATCTTTTATCTTTATCTCTCTCCCTCTGATGGAGCAAAGGAATTTCTGGTAGAGGGAGTTTGGAAGGAAAGGGAGTTCGGTGGCTTAGATGATGACAAATGGGGTATTTGGTCTTTTGGTAGAAAACCAGAAATGAGAAACAATCTTTTTTTCTTTGGTCGGAAAAAAACAATCTCTTATTCTCTTATTTTATTTCTCTCCACTTAAGCATATTGATTCTATTATATGGCGGTTCTTGGCCAAAAATATTCTATATATAATATATGGCGGGTTTTTTTTTTTTTTTCGTTCATGATATATGGCGGTTTAAAAGTATTGTTTGTCAGTGTCGCTTGGCATTTTCTTTCTTTTTTTCTCAAATATATTTAAAAAAAAAAATTTGATGGAGGGTTGATTTTTATTGAAACAAAAATAGTTATACTTTTCAAAAAAAAGAAAGTTAATACTTAAAAATTGAAAAATTAATTAAAAATATTAAAAAATGTCTTATATCTTCCGCTTTTCCTCTTGTATATGACTACTAGTTTTAGTTTTCTCATACTCAACAAATCTAAATTATGGAGAATATCTTTATGAAATCTTGATAATCTTGAGAAAATTTTGATCGTCACATAAAGAAATTTTTGTTAAACTTCCTATGAAGTTTTGATAATCACAACAAAATTTCAAACATTTTGATTATCTCAGTATAAAATTTTAATAATTTCCCTATTAAATTTTGATAACCACATTATGAAATTTAAATAATCTCCTAATAAAATAAAATTTTGGTAACCATACTATGAAATTTTGACAACTTCTCTTTGAAATTTTTTGTAACCACACTATTAAATTTTGATAATCACCTTATAAAATTGTGATAACTTTTTTTATGAAATTTTGATAACATCGCATATGAAATTTTGATAACATAATACTATGAAATTTGATAACAACTCTATGAAATTTCAATAACCTCAATATGAAATTTTGAGAATTACATAAAGACAATAAAATCAAAAGCTTACTCTTTTAACTCAAAAATCTCTTTTGTCCCGGCTAAATCTATTAAAAAAAATCATTGATTTGATTAACCTGAAACTAAAAGCTCTTAAAATACCTCTTTTAAATGTAGTTCAAGATTATCATTATTTTGATTTTAACTTAGTATTTTAGATTTTTTATTGTATTTTTAGATTTTTTTACAATTCTATTATTCTAAAAATTTTCTAGAAAAATAGAATTTATAAGATTTAATTAAGGATAATTATTTGATACACTATCGATATAAAATTTAGACTCCACAAGCAGTTTAAGGAGTTGACGCATACCACATTCCTTATTTAATTTTGTATTTAATATTAAAAAATATTTACATGTCAACCATTAAATCCCGCATGTGTATATAGTCTGCTTAGGGGAGAGCAAGGTTGGTGCCAAACCGACCTCACCGATCGAGACCGATGAAATCGGCCTCGGCGGTGCGGTTTCATGGGACTGTTAGTTTCATCGGTTTGGAACCGGCCGAGAAAGGGGACCATTCGGTCGGTGCTCGGGTGGAATATTTTTACCTGAAACCCGACCGACCCATCTAACATTTTTTATATTATATTATATTATATATATATCATATTTCTAAATATCTAAGACTAAAAGGCTAAAACAGATTAGAAAAAAAAAAAAAAAAAAACAACCAACCCTCTCAAAACTCTCAACTCCTCTCTCCCTTTTCTTTTCAATCTCTAAACCTAATCTTTAACAAAAATCATAATTGATTCATCTCTTCCATGAATCCATTCTCATGTTTTTTTCTACTCAATCTCTTTCACTTCTTCACTTATCTTTCTTTAATTGCTTAATGAATCAAAAATTCCTAATTTCCCCAAACCGACATTGCCTTCCTTTTCTGCAACTGATCTGCTTGTTTCTATTCTATCTATGGCTTGTTTGTTTCCGTTATGTTCGAAATCGTCTTCAACCCGCCAAAGAGAGCCGTTTTATATCCTCGCTTGTGGTTGTTTTTTCCCTAGCAAAGTGGGTTTTCTAAAACCTCTCTGTGTTAATTGGTTTTTGCTTTTCTTGGCTTGGCTTTGCTTTGCTTTGCTTTCTCTGAATTGGATTGGGTATTTTTTGTTTTATCATGTATTGATTATTTTCTTTGTATTTTTAACTCTTCGGGCTTCGTTATGGTAGATGAATTGATAATTTTTCACCACATATTTGCTGTTGTTGTGCTTCCCATTTCGATTTCCATGGCAGAGATAGAGATAGCTTTACATAACCGATAACGACTATAACCGACCGAGCCGACACAGTCGGTGGCATGCGATTCCAAGGAGCTGCCGACTGTTTAATTAAAACAAAGCATTGCGATGGTCCCTGCTCACGCAATGTGATTTCTGCTCAGTGCTCTGAATGTTAAAGTGAAGAAATTCAACCAAGCGCGGGTAAACGGGCGGGAGTAACTATGACTCTCTCAAGGTAGTTTATTATATAAAATTTCATTAATTAAATAAAAATATATTTTTTTTGAAAGACATGAAAATAGAGTTTTTAATAGAGTAAAATTGTAAAAACGAAATAAATAATTTTTAAAAAATAAAACATGACCTTTTACATCTTAAACATAATGCTAATTCTTTGGGGAAAAAAACATAATACCGATTCTATCCCTATCTAAAGAAGCTCTATGCAACATGATATTTTTCTAATTATTTGGACTTAAATTTTTCTAAATTCTAACTAAACCTAAACTCGAAATCATAAAACTAATTTAGTGCTGGACTTTCTAGTTTCTCCTCCTTTTTGTGAAAAGTTATAATACTTCATTATCCCCTTTATTATGGTCAGGCCAAAAGTATTTTTTTTTTGGTAACGTTTATCAACTAAAAAATGAGCACCCATCGTCCTTTGATTGCATTATTGATGGTCGGTTCCTATTAATCTGCATGTATGCATTCCATTGATAGCAGCATTTCCCCATTCATCTTCTTTGTCTTTTGCTTCTCAATGAGAAATATATTGGTTATGGTGGAATTCGATCTGTTGTTCTTAGAATTTGGACAGCTTTTTATAGAGGTTCTAATGGTGAAATCCTCAAGCCAAAAAAACTTCATAGCTTTTAATTGGATCTGATTTGCTAGAGACATCTTCACGACTTTCTGCTCCTATAGTTTGAATGCCACCAAATGGTTATCTTGGTCAATAAAAAAGTCTTTGGTTTTGAAGTAGAAGAAAAGTACAAGACAAAAACCTTCATAATTGATGGCAGCTAGAGTCGCTTGGATCTGCTTGCATCTTTACGATCGAGTAGATTTTTGCTCCATTCTCTATGTACTTGTGAGGAATTAATGGTTTTTTTTCCTACAAAATCTATTTTTTTAGCCAGTAACGTTAGCACGTGACATAACAAAAACAGAACATGATCCATCATGTTTCACGCCTTTAGACCCAATATTGGACCAATTGTTGTCTGAACTTTTCTTCTTCTATTTATCCAATATAAGTAAATAGTGGGAGGCGGTAAAAGTACAGAATTGGTCCCTCAAGTGGAGCGAAACTAGCATTTTGGTCCCCCAAGTGAAAAAATATGTAATTTGGTCCCTCAAGTGGAGATAACCGGGCAATCAGGTCCTTTTCGTTAATTGCCGTCAATTGTGCCGTTAAATGTCTGACATGGCAGTGACGCCGTCAAATATGCTGACGTGTCAACTGCCACGTCATATTTTTTGATTAAAAAATTATTTTTTAAAAAAAAAATTGGGTAAGGGACCTAATTGCTTAATCAACTCAACTTCAGGGACTCAATTGCTCACTAACTTCACTTCAGGGACCCATTTGCACATTTTCCCCTAATTTTTATTAAATAGTAACATTAATAGATATATAAATGATCTAATTGGCAATATTTAGTATATATTAATCAATTATATCAAGTTTCTATTCCCAGACTGTTTCGTGCTTTAATCAGTCCATTTCATAATGCTTTATTTAATAATAGTTCATTTATAAAACAACTACAATTTTTTTTTTAAAAAAAACACTCACAACCTAATATATAATTTTTAAGAAGAAAATATGTGATTTTCAAAGAAATTCTGCTTCCTACTAGAAACAAGAGGATAGTAATTATCAAAGTTGTAAAATCTTTTTGTAATCTAACCGATGAAAAAATAATTTGATTTGTTTGATTTATTATATATTCTTTTTTTTAGTTTAAACCATGGTTTTTGGAACCGGGCCGGCACTAGAACCGGTGATGGTTCCGGTCGGCGGTTTGACCGGTCCGACCGGTTTAACCGCCGGTCCGGTCTGATAAGGCATTTTATGGAAATTTTTGACATTTTACCTTTTAAATATTATACAAGGTATATACATATCATATAAAAGCATTTGGTGCAGTGGCTTAAGTGTGTTTTTTGCTACCCACAAGGTTGTGGGTTCAAAACTCACCACCTTCAAAAAATTTTCAAAATTTTCTCAAATACCAAACCGGTTCTATCCGGTCAGAACCCGGTCCAACCGCTGGTCCAACCGGTTTTTACCCGGTTGTTGACCATGTTGACTAATCGCGGTTCCCACATCTTTAAGGACCGGACATGCCGGCGGTTCCCGGTTGAACCGGTCCGGTTTCGAAAACAATGGTTTAAACGAGTTACTTTTTCATTAATTAAGGAGTTGGATTACAAATATGAGAGGGTAAATAACCCAACCACACCCTTTGGTCACCCAATCTACGCTCAGATTTGGCAATATTATGGGCTAAAATATTTGTCCTCTTTTAAACAAAATTAAAAGAGATAGTATCAAAATTTTAAAAATCATTTTCTTCTTTCTTTTTTTTTTTAATTTTTCAAAAAAAGAAAAGAAAAAATGGCTTTTTTTAACAGAAAAAAAGGAAAAAATGAATTTTTTTTATTTTATTCAAAAAAACAAAAAATTAGGGGCAAATGTGCAAATGGGTCCCTGAAGTGAACTTAGTGAGCAATTGAGTTCCTGAAGTTGAGTTAATTAAGCAATTAGGTCCCTCACCCAAATTTTTTTTAAAAAAAATATTTTTAAAAAAAATAATAATTTTTTTATAAAAAATATGACGTGGCAGATGACACGTCAGCATTTTTTACGGCGTCACTGCCATGTCGGACATTTAACGGCACAATTGACGGCAATTAACGAAAAGGACCTGATTGCCCGGTTATCTCCACTTGAGGGACCAAATTACATATTTTTCACTTGGGGGACCAAAATGCTAGATTCGCTCCACTTGAGGGACCAAAATGCTAGATTCGCTCCACTTGAGGGACCAAAATGCTAGATTCGCTCCACTTGAGGAACCAAAATGCTAGATTCGCTCCACTTAAGGGACCAATTCTATACTTTTACCAGTGGGAGGCACTTAATTGCTGTTATGTTGGATTTGAGAGCAGTAATATACTAACAAACTGGCATGATCATGTTTTGTCCTAAACTCCCACACTTTCATTTTATCAAATCGATGCTTAGATCGATGTTGTACTTAGTGGGTGTCCTTTTGTCGCCAATATTTGCATCAAATTTCCCAGCTAAATCCCATTTTTGGTGATTTGTCACTTTTTCTCATGGGGCAAAAATATGAGTGGGATTAATGCAAAAAGCTCATCTTGTAACTTTTGATTGCTTGTGAAATCTTATTTATGCCACCAATAACTAATTTGCAATTAAGTTAACTTTTTGTATAATTAGGGATGTCAACGGGTTGGGTATCCGTAAATTTTGAGGTACCCAAACCCGAACCCGATAGGAAAATATATTACTCGAACCCTACCCAAACCCGATTAAAATTTATTATGTAATACCCAAACCCTACCCGACCCCGATAATAAATACCCGTTAAAAACCCGAACCCAGTATAAAAATTTATTTTCTTGCATATTTTTAATAAAAATCATATTAAAATTTAAATTTAAGTCATAAAATATATATTAAAGATAAATAATTATACTTTAAAATAATTTAACAATTTTAATTATTTTTTTTATCAAACTCAATTATTAAAAAGAAAACAAATATATAAATTTAACAAAAATATTAAAAATTTATTATTTATTAAGCGGGTTCGGGTAACGGATACCCTAAGATTACCACCCGTACCCTATCCGAACCCGTGACGGGTAGCAATAGTGCTACCAGAACCCGATTATAGGCCGGTACCCAAACCCTATTAAATCGGATCGGGTAGTACGGATACCCGTTTATAGGGTACCCATTGACATCCCTATGTATAATACCAAAACTACCAAATCTTTTAAGAATTCTATCTCCTCCATTCAGGATGAAATTGGAGTTCGGCAAGATGATTTGAGAGCTGTGGAAAGGGTAATACTCTATTATTATCGACATACTTTTATGTCATCTAATACTACTCTAGAGGACATACAACATGTGGTGGATTTAGTTGATGAGAGGTTGACCCCGTATATAAAGTTGGTGTTGGAGCGAGATTTTACTAAGGATGAAATCCAGGCAGTAATTTTTCAGATGAATCCTGGTAAGTCTCCTTGTCCTAGAGTTGTCCAAGGGTCGGGCTACCTGCCCGATATTTGGGAGGGCTTGGACATAGATTTTAGGCCCGTTGGACGGGCTTGGAAATTCCTTTTAAACCCGTTTAGAAAATGGGCCGTGCTTGGTTATTAGCGTTCAAGCCCGAGTCTGACCCGGACCCGACCCGTTTACATAATAATATATAATTTTTCAATTATACTTAGATTAATTAAATTGATTATAAGATATGTTAGCCTAATTTTGGTAATTATTTGGTAAAAAAATACAATTAATACTAACTGATTTAACTTTAATTATTAAATAGTATATATTAATCAATAAACAATTAATAAATACTAATAAATATATATTTAATTACTCTAAGCAATTAGTAAAATTGTGATGAAGGCGCTGAAAAAAAAAATTAAAGCTTATTATTCCTCAAATAAAAAGGAAGAACGAGGGCGTTTTTTTCGGAGCAGGATGATTTTTCACAGCTTTATGGTAGCCTTTGAAACTGTTCATTACATGAAAAATAAGAGGTGGGGAAGAGGCGTTGAAATTGGACTTAATTAAAGCTTATGATCGAGTAGAATGACCTTTCTTTGAAGGAATAATGCGGAGGATGAGTTTTTCGGATCGGTGAGTTTCCCTGATTATGACATGTATGCATACAATATTATTATATTCAGTGTTGGTTAATGGGACTCGCACATATACAATTATCCCTACGAGAGGAATTTGCCAAGGTGATTCACTTTCTTTGTATTGAGGGCTTTTCTTGTTTATTGCAGAGTGCAGAAGGATAAGGGAGATACAAGGAGTGGCTATTGCCAGGCAAGCACCGAGAGTATCCCATCTTTTTTTTTTTTTTTTTGCAGAAATTAACATGTTTTTCCTCCGGTCTAATATGGATGAATGTGTTTTGATTGTGAGTTTGCTGCATAAATTTGAGCTGGCTTCTGGACAACAAATTAATATTGACAAGTCAATAGTTTTATTTAGTAGTATTACACCTGAGGAGTTTACGAAGCGCAATTATGAGAAGATTAGGTGTGTAGAGAATATTGGCAAGAGATACATATTTAGTCATGCCCATTATGATTGGTCGATCTAAGAAGCAGAAGTTACAAACGATTAAGGACAAGTTGTGGAAAAAGGTTTAGAGTTAGCAGAGAATATTGCTTTCTGTTGCAAGTAAGGTGGCAATGATTCAAGTAGTGGCTTAAGCTATACCAACTTATTCGATGAGTTGTTTTAAGTTCCCAATAACTTTCCTTCATGAACGTAATATGATCATTACGAGATTTTGGTGGGGATCTAAATCGGGGAGAAGGAAAATTCATTGGAAATCTTAAGAGGCTCATTGTGTTTCGAAATTAGATGGTGCCTTAGATTTCAGGGATTTTAAGACATTTAATCTTTCGCTTTAAGTGAAACAATGTTGGAGGTTTTATTCATAAGGAAAAGTCGCTTTCTTATCGCTTGTTGAGAGCTAAGTATTTTAGTAATGACTCATTTATGAATACAATTTTGGGAACTAATCATTCTTTTGTTTAGCGAAGTTTACTTCAGGGGTGAGAGGTGCTTAAGGCAGAGGCTCGATGGCAGGTAGGTGATGGCACTAGTGTGAATGTCTGGAGGGATCAATGGCTTAATGCCCCTCAACATTATAATCGATGCCTCAAGATGGTATTGTCCACCAACAAATTAAGGTTGTTGCACTATTAGATGAGCAAAGGCGGTGGGATGTGTGGACCTACTTCGAGAGCTCTTTTATGATGAGGATGCCGATTCAATTCTTTGTATCTTATTGCTTTCCATTCCTAGGCCTGATATTTTGATTTGGAATGACTCCTCAGTCGGAATTTATTCGGTATAGTCGGGTAATCATGTTGCTAGAAGGGTGCTAGGGAAGGAAGAGTTTGATATTGAATTACGGTCTCCATTATATGGTGCTTAATCTGGGCAGCAACAATTTTGTCAAAGTTTAAATTTTTTATATGCAAACTTGTATGGAATATATTACTGATCAGACCAAATTATGTCCTATTTTTATGATCATTTTCTTATATTTTTAGAAGGGTTTATTCTTGATTATGTCTTATTTTATTAATATTTGTGATTATAGGTCTTGAAAACAAGAAAAGTGCAAAAGTACTATTTTTGTATTCTTTTGGAGTTATTTTAATGGAATTATGGCACAAATAATCAAGCGGCATTTTCAAGAACATTTTGGAGATTTGATATTCGTGATTGAAGACCCTTTGAATCTGATTTTATGCTTATAGAAGCCATGGAGATTATTGCTACAAGTTTCCAAGGTGAACGGATCAAAAACATGAGCCGAGAGAAGAAGAGGACGTGATATGCTGATGAGTTCCCAATTGACCTAGACGGCTATGCTTACAACTTGGGCGCCTAGGCATGTCAACTGGCGCCCAGGGACAGTCGGGCCAGCCAAATTGCGTGCGGGCCCGGTGTCTTCCTCTTGAATTTACTCCAATTTTCCTTTGATCTTGATTACGCTGCCTTCTTTTCACTTGCAACTTTTACTTTTAGTTTTAACCTGCTTACACAAGTATCGCAATGGAAATCTAGATATGCAACATGGTAGGAATTCTTTTGTTGCTTCTTATTCTCTGCCTTGTGCTTCTATTTGATGAGATGTAGTTTGTTGAAACGCTCCGTTTATGCACTGGAATTTGCATGTGAAAAATGGTTATTTGCAGACTTGAACTGTTTTTGCTCCCTGAAATTTAGCTTAGCTAGTCGAGATGCCTTGCCATGTATTCTGCTTTTTAGATTTTGATTGCAATGCTGCTATTTGTCCATGTAAATACTGAGATTCAACTTCTTCAACTCCCTTTGCAGGTGCTGTTGGGAATTGGTGCAATGCTTGCATCCCTAAAAAAATCATCAAAGGTTCACATTCAGACATGGACCGTCATCGTGTAGCTGTGCACAGCCCACGCGCACCTCGTGCTACGAAGTGCCACTACACCCCTGCAAAGAGGATGAGGGGCAAGCCAGGTGTTGCCTTCCTATCTTCAACTATGCGCGCAGCTGCCCTACCAGCCACTGAGCCCACTGCCAAGCCAGCCGCTGAGCCTTCCGCCACACCAGCCACTGCAGCTGCTGCCACACCAGCCACTGCTCCACTTATATGAATCAATATATTGATGCTAACTAGCTAATGATGTTTTTTTTTAAGAAGACACTACTTCACTATAGGTAAATCTAATAACAAGTGGTAATTAGTAATTATTACAAATGTTCTAAACAAGACAAAAGCAACTTGGAATAGGAAATCATCCACCTATTATGCAACTTGGAACCAAAGCCTTCCTCCAAAACTGGAAAGCATCACCAAAAAAAAAAATTGTGCTCGTTAAATTAAACCGAATCCTATATTAAACCGAATTACTTAAATACCGTTAAATTCATGCGCGCATGAGGATACCTATGTGCAAGGGACACCTCCAAGCTTCAAGAAAAAATCTTTCCCCCTCCCAACAATTCCCTAAACTTCCAATATCTCATTTCATTATTCTAAGTGATCATTAACTTAATTTTTCCAATGCAAAAAGACAAGGTCAAGCTTCACAGGGGAAGAGGGAGGTTTCCTTATGCTAAGGAAATTGCGTCCTAATCTTGATAAACAAGATGGTTTAGAAATCGTCATGGAAGTGTGCATACCTAAAGAAATGTACACCAAAATGGACAGCAATGCGGCTTTGTGGAGGCAGAGATGCGTGTTTTAATGAAAGCTCAATCGACTTTTGATAAGTCAACACATCTCCAAGTCAAATCAAACAATAAGTTATTGGCTTTGGTTAAGGTTGTGTGTGTGTGTGTATATATAATAACAAATTAAAGAAAGAGAGTATAACAAGTGGCCTTATTCATGCATGACATTATAAAATATATAATGCTCTTTTTCCTTCTTTTGTGTTGGCAAAAAATTGCTATTTATGAAAAAGTCATTGGATCTTCTTACTTTATGCTATTGAGTCCTTAGACACTGCTCATTATACAGCTAAAAGGCGAATATATATACTCTAGTCTTCACTTCCACGTGTGTTGCACTGATCTAAACTCGATAACCTCCCAAACCCGGCCGAACCTTAAAAAAAAAAAATTAAACGACCCGAACCCATCCTATCCAAACCTGGCAAACTCGTAACCCGAATGACCTGAAAAGTTAATCTGAATGAACTGAGAATATTATAAACTAAAATTATGTTTTATTTAATAAAATCCACATTGTTATAATTTTAACCATTCTGAATTATCATTTATTTAATGAAATTTATATTATTGTTATAATTTTACCCATTATGATTAAATGTTCTAAACTTCATTATATCAACAATAATTATATGAATAGATACTAAATGAATAATTTATGATAAATTTATAATTACTAATTTTTTTTACATAATGAATGAATAATAATAATAATTAATTAGTAATTTCTTGACAATTTTTTATATTAGGTTTTACTACTATACTAATAATGTCGCCAGTAAGGGTTGTAATTCTATTTTCAGTTTTATGGATACTTCTATTATTAATTAATTTATAATTGTAATTGATGTAATGAAAGAACATAAATTCATATATTATATAACCAATATTTATCTGAACACATACCCCACTTCAAAATTAATTATGTATTTAATATTCTAAATTAATATACAAGAGGACATGTCACACATGTCAACTCTTTAACCATGTATATGCAGTTTGCTAAACTTCACCGATAGTTCATTGTTAAATAAATCGAATAATAAAAATATTAAATAAATTTAAGAATTAAACATTAAAAAATTCAAGTCTGACCCAATTGACCTGATTCTTAGACTCGAAAAATCCAAAAACTCGAATTACCAAGAACCCGAGTGACCCGAGGCCAAAATCTGAACCAGCCTGACCCAAGACCTAGGAGACCCGAGACTCGAATCACTTGAACCCGGATGAGCTAAAACCCGAATGATCCGAGAAAATTACCTGACTCATTTAACCTGGACCCAGATGACCTGAACCTGAAACCCGCCCAACCCGCCTGATTGACACCTCTAACTTTATAAGTCAAAGGAAATAATTCCATGTTACTCTTCTTTTTATTTTAAAAAACTTTATATTCTTGTTATACACTCCAATACATGAAACTACCAATACACACTCCAAAAATAGAAAAATGTCAATCACAATAATTAATTTAAATAAATTTTTAACTTAATTAGTTTTAAAAAAAAGATGAATAATTAATGATTAGGCAACTTATTTTAACTTTTAAACTTGGTGATAATACATTTATTAGTTTATATTATAATTGAAATGGGTCAAGAAGTACCAAATAGTCTCCAATTTTTTAAAAATTAAAATGGTAAAAATAAAATATTTATAAAATATTGAATTTAATAGTATATTTAAAAAATTCTAATATATCTAAGTTTTTTAATTAAAATAGTAAAATGGTAAAAATAAAATAGTTATAAGGTTATTATATTTAATTAAATAAAAATAGAGTTTTTAGTTGAGTAAAACTATAAAAGTTTAACCAATGGAAAAATATTTCCATAATTAATATATCGATTAATGTATACAAGTAGGGCGGTCTGCGCTTGCGCTGCAGTCATCTTCTTATTAGGGCTATATTTTTTGTAGTTGTTTAAGTCGGTTAGTAAGAAGATATTGCATTAGCTGTAAGTTAATCAGTTAGGAGAAACTCATACTAACAAACAAATAATTCGCATATATAAAGCAAAACACATGACCTCTCTTTCATTCTAAAAGTGCATTACCTAAATTATATTCCATCTCTAGGTAATTCATCAAAATAAAAGCTAATATTCTACTCCTCCATCTCTAGATAATTCATCAAAATAAAGCTAATATTAATTGTTGTTTGAAATGTATCTTGATTATCTAAAAAAACATAGTACGCTGCAATCATTTTTTTAATCTTAATTGCAATTGTTAAATTAATTAAGTCGAGTAGGTGGAAGAATTTGCTTTCTGCATAAGGGAGGCCTAATTTTCTGTAGTCAAGGAGCATGTATAGTTGTCGTCGAAAAGTTAAATTAGTTGAGAGCATTTGCAGGAGCATATGTAATTTACATAATGCATCACAAAATGATTGCACTTAGCATTGGCTAACTGTGGTTTTGGAAATGTGGGAATATACTAAACATAAGCAACTAATAGAAACCTCAATAAAAAGGAAGTCGAATGGTAAATAAGAAAAAGCTTTTTGTAAAATAAAAGAGGAATAAGGAAATGTTAAGTTTAAGTATCAAATAAATCAACAAATAAATCCAGATTTACCTCAAAATGTTGCGGTTAGAAGTGAAAGCTCCCCACTTTAAGTTATTGTCATTCTAAGGCGCTGCTAAATTAAATGGAAGGATCTTATCAACGTTCACCTGGAAATTTTAGGAAACAGAACAGAGTCCATGTGAAACCAATTCAGAGAAATGTTAAGGAAGAAGAAACCCACCCAAATAGAAATGAAGATGAAAGGAAAACAGAACTGGAATGTCAATAGTTTACCCATGAATCAACCATTATTACAGATACATTTATAACACCAATCCTTTGGAATTCCGGCAGAGGAGTTGAACCCGTAAATCCTAATATCCACACACAATTAATATGTAATTAAAACTTAATCATAAATATAAAAATGGTAAATTACCAAAAAGGGCAACAGGAAAAGTAAAGGAGAAAATTCATCGAGGGCCTTTTTAGTCACCCGAAAAGTGCCAAAAGACCAAAAAAAGCCAAAAGGAGGCACCACATTAATCCTCAATTTGGCCTTTAAGTAATTTCCATAGTCACTAAAAATAATATATAGTATATATTATAAGAAAATTAAAATGTTAATTGTATAATGGCAATTTAGAAATATGTTTGAAAAATAAGGGAATAATAGGCGATTCAAAAGTTTTACAAAGAGTTGTACTTTTTAATATAGTGTGTGTGTAATTTCTCCATACAAAGTATAAATAAGTACGGAGATAGAGGGTCTCCCTGACGGAGACCACGTTTAGCTGCAAAAAGAAATAGTTGAGCTTCGCCATTCCAAATAGTTGAAAGTTGAT
Organism: Corchorus olitorius; assembly: GCA_001974825.2. Lineage (NCBI taxonomy): Eukaryota > Viridiplantae > Streptophyta > Magnoliopsida > Malvales > Malvaceae > Corchorus > Corchorus olitorius. The sequence goes on along the minus strand of AWUE01018407.1, from coordinate 2,157 downwards.
TTGAAAATACACAAAACATTATCAACTTAATGAGCTGGCCTTAGAAATTAAAGCAATAAGTACCTGCTCCAAGAACTCCCAACTCACACTACCGTATGTCTTGTGAAGGTCTATTTTCAAGATCATGCCTCCTGTAGACACCCATTTCTGGCAAGTATCCTTAAAATTAGATTAAATTTCTTCATTATTTACGAGTAGGGGGCATTCAGGTCAATTTTTAATTAATTAATTAATTAATTTTATTATTATTATTATTATTATTATTATTATTATATTATATTTTATTTTATTTTTGGGACATTTTTTCAATTGCATCTTGCGTAAGTTTTTAGCTCATCTTAACTACACCTTTAGTGTTACATTTAGTATATCATATCTTGCATTGCATATTGATTAATCCATCTTCCCTTCATTTACTTTGGCTCATTTCCATTTTTATGGTTTAAGGCCATTTTCTGTTTGGTTATTGCTTTGGGTTTCCTTGCATCTTTTATTGGGCCTCCCTATCAACCTTGGGCATTGGTCATAGCCCTTTGGCCCAAATAAGTACTCAATTCTTTTTATCCTATCTATTACTCACAAGATTCAAAAATACAAAAATAGTTAGTCTTTGTTTATTCCACGTCGGGTAGCTTTCTCATTTTGCATATATTTGTTTCGCATATATTAGACATTGGCATATTTAGAATCATATCAACTTAGTAATTTGTTACTTTTGCATGACATAAACAAGTATTTTCATACTTACATTTCAGCATCAAAATTATACAAAATACAAAAATAGATATTAAAAAAGGGCATAAAAACAGGAGAATTGAAAATACAAAAAAGGATAAACTCAAAGTCTAATTGGAGGTCATTTGCCTCTCTCTTGCCTTCTTCAGCTCTAGTCTTCATTAGCTCTTCTAAAGCCTGCCATGAATCTTATAAAAGGAAATTTGTTAGCACGTTTAGCATTATGGATTAGGGCATATATAAGCATTCAAAGCAATTTGGTACAGCACTCTTACCCACATTTCATCACCATAAACATTCATATTCACCACTACATTTTAAAACATGGATTGCATATAGATTCATTTCACAAGTCATTCCACTCACAATGAGAAAACAATTTTGACATTACAATTTAAGCCTCACTAAAACAAAGTTGGCAGCACACTTTCGAGCAAAATCCAGCATACATATTTCCATCACCAAGCAACACCAAAAATGACACTTTTAAGTTTCAATAGTACTAGATATCCAGCATGTTATTAGTTCAGAATTAGATAGATATCATGCATGCATGTTATAGCTCCATATTGCATTGTAAGTATTGGCACAGAAAAACAACAAAAATTAGAGCATTCATCAATGCATTTCAGTCATGATAGGCAATCACTTTCATCCAAAAAGCATAAGATAGAGTAGTTGCATATGCAAATTCACTATGGCAGTCCCAATTGATCAAAACAGCAAGCAAATTCATAAATAAGGCAGAAAGGTTCAAAAGTTCGAAAGCCAAAAATCAGGCAAAATGCTCAATTTGGGGCCAAACGTTTGCCGCGCTGCTCGATTTGGGGCTAAATGTTTCAATTTGAACAAAAAAGGGCCAAACGTTTTCGGGGTTGCTCAATGTTGGGCTTTTTCTGACAGAAATAGGTAAGTGTATTACATGCGTTGTTAACCGCGAGTGAAAGTGACACGTGGCATAAACAGTACTATATGTGGAATTTTGGATGTTATTTAAATAAAAAAAAGGGTTTTATTAAAATAAAAAGAATTACTTTAAAATTTAAATTTAAAAAAACGAATTAGTTTAATTTCACCTCTCTCTCTCTTCGTTCAGACTTCTTCTTCTTTCTGAACCCTACATTTTTCTTCTTCTTCCTTGAGAAATCCTGCAATTTCTTCTTCTTCCTCTTCATAATTTCCTGAAACCCTAAATATTTTCGAGATCCTCTCCAAGTTTACAGGCAACAACTTGAGAGAACATAGTCGAAAACCCATCTCATGACGATCCCGACCAAAACGCACGGCGTTACTGCTTCAAACTCCACAAACAAAGTCTATTACGTCAGCGAGTCTCTGGGAGCCACCAACAACGCAAGACCCAACGCGAAGCAATTTCCATAGAGTGCTTAAATGTGTTGGCTGCAAACGCGAAACACAAGG
>AWUE01018406.1:0-50076 GCA_001974825.2 Corchorus olitorius | reverse complement strand
AACGTTTGTCGCGCTGCTCGATTTGGGGCTAAATGTTTCAATTTGAACAAAAAAGGGCCAAACGTTTTCGGGGTTGCTCAATGTTGGGCTTTTTCTGACAGAAATAGGTAAGTGTATTACATGCGCTGTTAACCGCGAGTGAAAGTGACACGTGGCATAAACAGTACTATACGTGGAATTTTGGATGTTATTTAATTAAAAAAAGGGTTTTATTAAAATAAAAAGAATTAGTTTAAAATTTAAATTAAAAAAAAAAAGAATTAGTTTAATTTCACGTCTCTCTCTCTCTCTTCATTCAGACTTCTTCTTCTTTCTGAGCCCTACAATTTTCTTCTTCTTCCTTGAGAAATCCTGCAATTTCTTCTTCTTCCTCTTCATAATTTCCTGAAACCCTAAATATTTTCGAGATTCTCTCCAAGTTTACAGGCAACAACTTGAGAGAACATAGTCGAAAACCCATCTCATGACGATCCCGACCAAAACGCACGGCGTTACTGCTTCAAACTCCACAAACAAAGTCTATTACGTCAGCGAGTCTCTGGGAGCCACCAACAACGCAAGACCCAACGCGAAGCAATTTCCATAGAGTGCTTAAATGTGTTGGCTGCAAACGCGAAACACAAGGTTTGGCTTAAACCCACCTCAGAAATGTCGTTTTTGTATGCCAATCTTGTCTTGGAAGTGGGTTAGGTAGGATCAGGGAGAGTATTTTGCCTGGTGATGGGGTTATGACCTTTTCCATGTCATATTTGCCTTTGGGGTTTGGGATTGCTACTAAGAGTACTCAATTGTAGGAAATTGGATCCTAATGCAATTGTGGTGCTTCATCAGGCTGTTATTGGAGAGTATTTGAGGATGGAGAATCATACTGCGCAGCTAATTGAAGAGTAAATTGGGTACTTTTATGTGGGCAGTAATCAATTTTGGATTTTGAGGTTGAGTTTTGCTTCAATTCTGAAGGGATGTGCAGGTTATTCTTGGGCTTGTTTCCTTTTGTTGAACTTGTACCTTTTTCTTTTACTTTATAAAATTTGCTGCTTCTTAAAAAATAAAACATTGCCTTTAAGAAAAACAAGTTTGCTGGATTTTCAATTTTTTCAGTTTAGAAATGTTGAAATAAAGAAGTTGCATAAATGGGTGTACAAATTTGCATTTTGCCTTTTTTTTAAGAGGAAGAAATTTTGGGCGCAGATTTTTTTTTAAGAGGAAGAAATTTTGGGCAAATGGGTCTTGGAGTTAGCAATGGAGATTAGCAAGGAGGAATGAGATAAATACTGTAGAGATAAAAATGAACTTCAATGGAGATTAGCAAGAAGGAAGAAGGAGATGAATAGTATTGAGATAAAAAAAAAAAAGAAAGGAGGTAGGTGGGGACGTGTGGTTAGGGGGTTGGGTGGGTGGGGAGTGGGTTAATTAATGTTTATTTACTTTTTAATTAATTTTTTAATTTCAGAAATTAATTTCGAAAATAAATTAATGAAATTAAAATTCCAGGTGGACAAAAACAGGAGTTTAACGGTGCTTGTAATACACTTGCCTATTTCCGTCAGAAAAATCCCAACATTAAGCAACCCCGAAAACGTTTGGTCCTTTTTTGTTCAAATTGAAACGTTTGGCCCCAAATCGAGCAGCGTGACAAACGTTTGGCCCCAAATTGAGCATTTTGCCCAGAAATCACCCCAGCAGCAAGTCCCAAAAAAAATCTCATGTAGTTTAATTAGTCCATAGCAAGCAATGACAACAACGTCAAAAGCAGATCAAAACAGGGCAGATTTTAACATTGGTTCGACAGGCATCAGGCATCTCACAATACTACCTCAATCACATTTCATCTCATTTAAGGAGTATGTATAGTTTCATTTCAGTTAACACAAAATAGAAAAAATTGCAGCATACACAATTACATTCGAAAGGAAGATCCAAATCAGGTTGCACATAAGCATTTGGAACATTGCAAAGGAATCCGACTCAAGTAGACCAAGACAATTATAAGGCAGTCACAGCAAGCAAATCCAATGCACATGACATGTCAAAGCGCAACAAGAAAATACAAAGCATGCAAATACAGTGAGCAAGAGTGCAGCAGATAAATGAAGTTAAACAGAAGCTACCTTGTCTCAACAGGAAGGCTTAATCCTAGTTGTCAGCTCAGCTCAAATCACCTGCAAAAAAAGAGAGACACACGTGAGAAGGATTAACATGATCAGAACGAGACAAATGAGGAAAGCAGGAGGAAAGTTCATCATACTGCCAGCACAACAACAAACAGACAAAACAGTGAGAGAGAGAGAGTTGCTGGCGGTGCAAAAGATTGGTCCCCAAGGCTTGCAAGAGAGGTTTTTAAGGACAAGAAACGGTTTCAAAAAGGGGAGAGAGGTTTTTGAGTACTGGGTTTTTTTTTTAGGGAGGGTTCTTAGTTTTTGGTTCGAAAAGTCTTGGGTTTAAGTTTTTCTGGGCAAAACTACATTAGGGAGGAAAAGTATCATATTAAAAATAAAAGGGGTGGTTTTTCTTAGAGGGTTTAGCATAGGAACTCATAGCTTCAAGCAAAAAATATACATAAAAGAAAATAGAAAGCAATCCTCTTACATTTGTTCTAGCTTAGTCTTCGATTTGTCCATCCCCTTTCCAGATTTTGATTGTCATTTCCTACAAAAATCAACAAAAAAAATGTCAGTTCATAATAGGATTTAGGGATTTTTATAAGGTTGGAACAAAAAAAAAGAAAGAAGAAGAGAACAGAGAGTCGAGGAAGAGAGCTCACATAAGTAGATATCTAAACCTATTTTTAGTTGACGGTTTTTCTTCTCTTTCCTTTGTTCCGGTTTCGGGTTAGGGTTCATGGTTGGGGAATCACTCGAATCTAAGGTAATTTGTCGAAATGGTTTGAGGGTTTTGGAGGTGTAGAGCAAAGGGTTTGATTTAATGTTAGATTTGGAGATCGCCGTCGGGATTCGGAGGTTTAAGAGTCGGCTAAGGCTAGGTCGAGGCACCTCTGGCTGCGCTCGGAAGAAATGATGGTGGGATTTAAAGCAGAGGGGAAGGGAAAGAGCCGTGGTATCGAAGACTCGCCAGAAGATGGGGGCAGCAATGACCTGGGAGCGTCGCGGGAAGGCCATGATCACATTGGTGTGAGAGTGGCGGCGCTGGAGGAAGAAGGCTAGGGTTTCGGGTTGAAGAAGGAAAAGAGAAGAAGATAAAGGAAAAAAATTTGAAACGGTGTGTTTAGCTTATAACCTAACCTGCTTTCAACTCAGTTTAAGTCTAACCCGGATCCACCCAGTGACCCGTTCGGCCCAACTTCTTCATCAGCCCTTTTGGTATAATTTTCTGACTTGGGCCAATTGAATAGGTGAATTTGGGCTTCTCATTAATTTGGGTTTATGTGTACTTAGTTTATATATCTAAATTAAATAGGTTTTAATTAATTTTGAGTTAGTTTTACTTCTTAGAAATTAAACTATCTTTAGTTAATTTACAGTTAGTAATTAATCAGTATTTTCATAATTAATTAGGAAAATCATCTGCATCACGCATCATCAATTATTCGTTTATAATCGTTAAAAGAACACTTGTTTATTTCATGATTAATCATATTGCATCCTCAAATGTCATTTGAGATTAAAATAACAACGGTTGTGAGTGTTTATTTCCGAAGATGGAATACCCCTTTATGGGATTTCCTAGGTCGGGACCGCTCTATAAATCGCCACGGAGACCTGACCAGTTGATTTATGGAGTGGCCTTGAATAAATACTCAATTTCCTTAATCAAATTGACGGTCCATGCATCATCTGCATCCTTTCAGGTGGACCCACTAAATTCAGAGTTAGGAGTAAATCAATAATTACGGATGGGCTTAATTGGATTAATTAAGCAAAGAATCGTTCAGAAAAATTCTAAAAAAGGTTGAAAAGAAAAAATAGAGAAAATCAAAAAGATCAGTTTTCAAAGTTTTGTATACGGGAAAGCTCATATCAAAACATTTTCAAAAATTGGTCTTTACGGAAGAGTTCCCATTAAACTTTTGTTCTCTAAAGGTTATCAGTTTTTTTCCCAAAATACCCTTTCGGTCGAAGGGTCATTTTCGTCTTTTGCATTTAAGTTTAGCATTTTCAAATTTCCAAAATACTCCTTCGGTCGAAGGGTCATTTCCGTCTTTTGCATTTCGACATAGTATTTTCATTTCCAAAAATACCCTTTCGGTCAAAGGGTCAGTCTTGTCTTTTTACATTCAAGTTTAGTATTTTCATTTCCAAAAATACCCTTTCGGTCGAAGGGTCAGATTCGTCTTTTTACATTCAAGTTCAGTATTTTCATTTCCAAAAATACCCTTTCAGTCGAAGGGTTAATTTCATCTTTTTACATTCAAGTTTAGTATTTTTCATTTCCAAAAATACCCTTTCGGTCAAAAGGTCAGTCTTGTCTTTTTGCATTCAAATTTAGTATTTTGATTTCCAAAAATTCCCTTCCGGTCGAAGGGTCGGTTTTGTCTTTTTGCATTCAAGTTCAGTACTTTTGATTTCCAAAAATACCCTTTCGGTGAAAGGGTCAGTTTCATCATTTCCGCATTTCAGTTTATTCTACTTTCCAAAATACCCTTCCGGTCGAAGGGTCAGTTTCATATTTTTCACATTTAAGTTCAATTTTGCTTTCCATAAATACCATTCCGGTCGAATGGTCAGTTTCATATTTTTCACATCTAAGTTCAATTTTGTTTTCCAAAAATACCCTTTCGGTCGAAGGGTCAGTTTCATATTTTTCACATCTAGGTTAGGTTTTGTTTTCCCAAAATATCCTCTCGGTCGAAAGGTCAATTTCGTCTTTTTGCATCTAAGTTTAGGTTTGTCTTCCAAAAATGATCCTTGGGTGAAAGGTTCAATTTCTCCATTTTCGCATTTGAATTTACTTACAATTTCCAAAAATGCCCTTTCAATCAAAGGGTCAAGTTTGTCATATTTTCACATTTAAGGGAATAAAAGGTTGTAAGACTTAAGAAAATACAAAAGGATTAAGATTAAGCATTTAAGATTAAAAGCAACCAATTTAGGGTTTTCCTCAGATTAGTGTTAGATTTTCAGTATTGTCATATTGACGGGCGTTGTGGGGGTGCTAATCCTTCCCCACACGTAACCGACTCCCGGATCTAGGTTTCGGTACGTAGACCGTAGTATTAGGCTTAGTGTGTCTGTCGCCAAACTCATGATACATTAGGTCTAATAATCAAAAGGTGGCTAATCACACCTAGGCAAAAAATATTAGTGGCGACTCCTTTAGGGCAGGCTAGGTTTTCTCCCTTAAGTCGTTTAAACGGTAGGGTTCGGGACCCCGAACTCGGACGTTGCAACACCTCCCACTCTACCTTTACGTTTCATAAGAGTGAACCACCTCTTGAGTAATGACAAAATTATCTCATGTGCCTTGACAACTACTTTTAATAACAAATGTTATTCACAAAAATGATACAATATTATCACAAAAATCAACCGTTAATAACAACTAAAAGATACTATTCTCCTTTGTTTAAAAAAGGGTAATATTAGGATACTAATCATGTCTAAGGGTCGAAATAATTTTCTCCATTCATAAAATTTGAACTTGAAACCTCAAAGAAGTATAAAATCACTCAGACCAATTGATCCTTAATATTCTCATCATCATGATAAGGGTAGATTATACAACACTCATAGTAATTCAATAATCTATATTATCTATATCTATACTACTCCCTCTGTCCCTAATTATTTGTCATTTTTTGGTCAACCAACACCAAACTTTGACCAATGTTTATAAAAAATATATAAAGCAAAATAAATAACTAATTTGTCAAAGTTTGGTGTTGGTTGACCAAAATATAGACTTATAATTAGGGACAGAGGGAGTAGTATATAATGCCAAGTTGCCAACTCTTGAGTTTGTCTCACGAGTTCACTCGGAGGCAAACTCAGTTGGCAATTGTCTAGAAACCCCTTAAAAATAACCAATAGAAAATGGCTTAATAGACAAAATGACCCTCAAACTATCACCAAATGAACAAAATGGCCCATGAACTTTCGACTGGGACAATTAAGCCCTCCAATTATCAATTTTGAGCCAATTTAGCCCCAAATCCAATTTTTAAAAAGAAAACTACTCATCTTTTTCTAACAAAAAAAAGGATAAGATTAAAAATTATCAATTATCTATTTTTTTTAAAAAAATAGCTAAAACTACCTATTTAATTTTACACCTAAAACTACATATTTAATTTTACACTCATGTAGGGGATGTGTGGGATTCTAGTTGATTAGAAAACAAATTCAATTGGCAAAATATTTAAATACAAAAAATAAACACACATTTGAAAGAAAACCACTCATTAAAGGTTAAATATGATTATTACCTTTTTTCATATTATGTTTTTTTAACCAAACCGGTCCGACCGGTTGAATCGGGGATCGATGGTCTGTCCGGTCCGGACAAGATGGTGATTACCATTTGTTTACTTTGGTAAAAAAATGATAAACCCGGTTGGACCGGTTAAACCAGATTTTATGTTTAAAAATTGTTAAAAAATATTTGAAGATGGTAGGATTCGAACTCCTAACCTCTCACTTCATTAAAAATGGATATTTTTACCACTATACCAAACATTTTTAGTTTAAATATATTTGATACATTTAATATTTATATTATAAAATATTAAAGGCAATTGAACCGACTAGCTAGTTGAACTGATCGGACTGGTCAAATTGTCGACCGATTTGCCAGCCAACTCGATTATGAAAAGCTTGAGAAAACCAAAACCCCTACTTTTTTTTGCAAAAGGGAAAAAAAAGGCCACAACTTGATTTTTTTATATAAACAAAATTATTCTATCATTCTATATTTATTTTAGAATAATTCCTCTTACCCCTCTAAAGTCTCCCCCTGACGTGTCTTCTCTTTTCTTTCTTTTTTATTCATTCTTTTTAGTTTTTATTAAGTTTAGACACAATAAAAGAAATTTAATTTTTAAGAGTAAATTATGAAATTAAAGGTTTTTTATTATAGAGTTTTAGAAATGAAATATAAAACTAATTTCACTAAGTTTAGCCCCAAATTAAAATTTTATTTTTATTTTAAGGTTAATTTCCATAATTAATAATATTATTATTATAGGGTTTTAGAAATAAAATATATAACTAATTCACTAAGTTTAATCCAAATTAAAATTAAAATTTTATTTTAAGGGTTAGAAAAATTAAGATTTATAAAAGGTGTATTAGAACTAATAAAATAATAACATGTGACCTAACTTATAATGGATATATCAAGAGGAAACATCGTGTGGAACAAAATGGAGGGCGTGTAGCAAATTTCTTTATTTTACCCTCACACTCCCAATAAGCGCCATTGAGTCTACTTTTCTTTTCTTTTTTTGGCCCAAAAACCTGTTCTTAGAGGTAACCATAGCTTTGCTGGCCTTTTCTCATTTGAACCCCAAAACCCAAATTTCAAAGGTGGGCCGCGAGAACAAAAGCCCTAATTTGGGCCGAATTTTCATTGAAACCAAGGGATGGAGGAAAAATTCGGCAAATTTCCTCTCCCCAAACTCCCCAATCTTTGTCTTGTCATAAAAGCCTGCCTCCATCCTCCTCCTGCACAGAAAAATAAATAATACCACAAAGAAATCTAACCCTGTCCGTACAATCTCTTCACCACCGGTCCACCACCATTGTTATTTCTTTCTGTTGCCCTCTGCGAATTCCATTGAAGGTAAAATCAAAAGAGAGAAATGGGGGCTGGGCGAGAAGTAGCAATATCATTAGATGGAGTGAGGGACAAGAACGTGATGCAGCTCAAGAAGCTCAACACTGCTCTCTTCCCTATTCGTTACAACGACAAGTACTATGCCGATGCCCTCGCTTCTGGCGAATTCACCAAGCTTGGTCTGTTCCTCTGTATTCCTTTTATCCTGCTTTTCCCCTTTCTGTTCTTGCCTTTTTTTTTTTCTGGGTTTTCATTGCTTTCGCTTAATACCAATGTGAATTCCTCTATTTAAATTCACATTTTCTCCTTTTCATTTTCTTATTTATTATTGTACTATCTACGGGGAGTTTATTGTTTTTCTTTTCTATATATATGATGATGATTGTTTTATTGGTATGGGCTTCTGCTTTTGTTTTAAGGGTTTTAGGTCTTTGGATTGCAAAATGTTGGTTTGAGGGGCCAGTTTGATCTGCATTGATAATTGACGAGTGGTTGAAAAGTGGTTCGGTTATATAGTATAGACTCTAGTGGACTTATTTCTACTCCGAAGACCCAAAACGAAAGCCTATATGTTAAGTGTAGTCTAATAAAATTTGGACAGTCTTGAAGCAGGAGTCTCAAATGTTTAATTGTTCAGTGCAACTATTGAGGGGAATTGTAGCCAAAAAAGAAAAAAAAAAACACTATTGAGGGGAATTATCAGTTGAGTGGCTAAAAGGGTGTATTCCATTCCAAGTTTCATTGCATATTATTCTTGTTGAAAGTGAATTGGGTGTTGCATTAAATTCTTCCAGGTTAGATAACTTAGATTTGAACTGCTTGTGTCTAATAATGTCTTCCACTGCATTTGAGACTTTTTTTTGTGTGTTCAGTATTCTTAAAGTAATTGAGCTTAGGAAGTGGGAGTCACTGTTCCTATCATTTGTCTTCTTCATCACAATCCAACATGTTCTTTCCATTACCCCACAAACACATTCTCACTTCTTGTACTGTACTTGTGATGCTCAAGACTCAAATATATTGGCAATCTTGATTGGTCCAATCAACTCTCTCTTCTATCTTCCTGCACATGTTATATATCAATATCAAGTGTTAATACAACCATCCTTATCCTTCTTTGCTTAATTTCAAGGTAGTAGCTGTCAATAGACTTTCTGGAGAACTTCAGAAAGGCATAATATCCCATACTACATGTTTTCTGGTTCTGAAAATTTGTGTTGTATAGGAGGAAGTTGATTATTGAGCTTGATGGTCTTTATCTGTCTGCTGGAACTGTAAACATTTCAAACCTGTTGGTTTTTGGAGAAAAATAGTTGGATCATTTCCTTCTTTTATACTTAATTTTCATATGTTCAGTGTTTTCCTTAATCTCTAAGTCAAGCTCAGAGATCTGTATAGGATTAAATATAAGTTGTTATATTCTTTTTCGAATTGATGTTGTTATGAAATTTGCTGAACATGTTTGTGGTTGTGATTGTGATGTCTTTGTTACGGTGCCTTTAAGATATGAAATAATTTTTTGTTGTTAATTTTATTATGGTGTACTGATGGTGAGAAAAATGCAAATTCATGATCTTTAATTACTATTAGATGGCTCTTAGAACTTATTCTGTATAATGTCACACACCCGCCAGACACACTAATAGTTCATGATGTGATTAATGCATATTGGAGCAGTCTTACTATCCATAAATTATTCTAACGATCAATCTTTTGCTTGCTAACTCAGCTTATTACAGTGACATATGTGTTGGATCGATTGCTTGCCGGCTGGAGAAAAAGGAAGGTGGGGCTGTCCGTGTTTATATCATGACATTGGGTGTTTTAGCACCATACCGTGGGCTGGGCATTGGTGAGTAGATTAGCATTTTTTTCTACTGCTGTAGTTCTTGCAAGGGAATCAATAAAGAAACCTTTATTTATGCTAATTAAATTTAAATTGGTCCGAGTTTCTGATTATTTTTGTTGATGCTTGGGATGGCTAACTATCAGAATAGAGTAATAGATGTGATGGTTGAGAAACTTGCCATATGAAATTAAAAGGACCCTGCCACAATCACCAAGTTAAATGGTTTGTTGGTGACAAAGAATTAGTTTCTTTCTCGATGAACGATGAGTACCTATAATCTGAGAAGGGTCATCTTGCCCTTCCCCTTTAGCCTCAGTTTCTCGCATGTTCACTAAGAAGCATAGCAGTTGTTCTTATGTGAGATCCATTGAAGTTAATAACATTGAAGATGAAATAGAAGTAGCTGGCCTAAACATGTTTTACAGAAATTCTTTTCCCCTTGATTCTGAATAATAAACCATAGCTTGTTAAAAACCTTATATCTTTTTTTCTTTTTCTATTTTTTTAGCTTAATATCTGGGGCTTATGCAGGTACAAAGCTATTGAACCATGTTCTTGATCTCTGTTCAAAGCAACACATACCAGAGATTTACTTGCATGTTCAGACAAACAATGAAGATGCCATCAACTTTTATAAGAAATTTGGATTTGAAATCACGGAGACAATCAAGAATTATTATACAAACATTGACCCTCCTGACTGCTTTGTTCTCACCAAGTTCATCACTCCATCTCAAGTGAAGAAATAACAGTTCAAGCGAGGAGTTATTTAGTTATGGTTGTCTTATTGAATTTTATTAATTCTTATACTGGGATTATTCTGATAATGAGGAAGAATGCAGTAATGCTAGCGACGTGAATTATGGCTGAACGGTTGTTAAATTGTGTACTTTATATGATGAGCTGAAATTTTGTTATTCTCATTGGTTTAGTTGTAGAACTGAGCATTTGTTGTCGCCTTGTTGGCTCCTAACAAGTTGCAATCCTACTATTTCTCTCCTTATATTTAGTTTGAATTTGGTGCAATTTATCTAGCTGCAGTACAGATTATTATCCTAAGCTATTGTGATACCTACTATGTCAAGTTTTTTGCCCTCATTGAATGACAATGGAATTGGCTTGCCTTCTTCATTTTGCAAGTGCCATTTTCATTAATTTATTTATGTGGCATACTCAGGTCATTAATCTCTATATATGGAGTTACAAATTGGGTAGGTACTGTCCTAATTTTGGATTAATAAAACCTTCCAATTGGTCTCACTGACACTTTGTAGTTGTTTTATGGATGTTGATCTTGAATTACGGGGTTTGATGGTTCTTTCTAGGTTGTGACAAAGGAAACTTGGGGTCGATGAAGGAAACTTGGGAAGAGAATTCAGTTTGTCAACCGCAAAGGATACTTTTTAAAAACACTAATTCATGGTTCTGTGGAAGAGGGGGAAAAGAAAACACTCTTCAAAATGTAGTGTTTGGTTTCTCTCTCTTTTCTTTTTTTTCCCCTTCTTTGAAATGAACAAGCTTCAACTCAATAACAGTACTATGGCTAATATGCTATCTTATGTGTCACTCTAGAATCTCAACTGATTGAAGTAATTAGCACTTGAATTCGCACTCTACCTGTATTTTAAAGAGGCTGTGTAGTATATATATGATGGCGGTGCAATAATTCAATAAACTAAGAAAAGAGTAGTAGGCAAGAAGAAGGCTGTAGAAAGAAAGAAGCATTATATCGACATTTAAATAAGAGTTGAAACATGAATAAAGGAGCACAATTTCTGCAGCTCCTAACCTCTATACTTCATATATTATATACAGGTTCAAATTTACAGAGTTTGACAGTGTGTCATGATAATGGTGGTGATAATTTATTGCACTATCTACATGAATGTGGAGATGGCGAGTAATTCAGAGACCAGCAGCATCGAATGTTCTCAATAAGCCAAACCGCCAGAAAATGCATCTCCATCATGATGTAAACTCTCTGTTAACCAATAACCGTCCCATGAACCGCCAATCCTCTGCAAATAACAAGCTACTAATTAATATAGGAATAAAGCAAAGTGTTTTACTTCTAATTTCTAATTAAAAGTGGGATTCCTCAGTTTACTATCAGCAAATGATTAGAATCTCCCATGCTTTTGCATCTAAAAATCAAAAAGATATTTTCTTAGCTTAATTGACTGCATATTATAATCATATTTAAAATAAACTACCCCCACACCCCCTCTCTAATTTCCCTCTCCTTTCTTCAAGATTTTTGATAATCATAGTTAACAAAATGCAGAACAAATGAGGCATGAAAGAAGCACAAAACATTAACCATGACAATGAAAACTACTTCAATGTTGAAATATTTGAAATACTGGCTTGCTCATAAACACAAAAACTATTATTTATTTCAATTCAAACTCTTAAATATACTATATTTTGTACAACTAAAGATAAGAAAACAAGCAGAAGGCTTTTTTTCCTACTATATAGAATAAACTTTGAAAGATTTAATTCAATCAGACGGTTTAAAAATTTTCTCACAAACTGTCGCCCTTTGAAAACCAAATATACGAACATGTTATAGTTCATTCACTATTATTATTCCCTAGGAAGAAGTAAAGATGACTAGAACAAAATTCAATGACAAACCTGCACCATTGTAAATTCAAATGTTTCTTCCTCCTCTGGGCGACTTCCAAGTATCCAAACCCGTTGTTTGAATCGGTTCTACTCCACAGTTCAAAAGGACAATAGCATGTGGTTAGAAAAACATTAATAACAAACATGGGAATCATCTGATGATTAATCACTGAAATGGAGCAATTAAAATCAATCCAATACCTCTTTAATAAACAAACTGCTCAAGACCTTCCTCTCCCTGTGACCAAGCAATACTCGATAAGTTGAATGGTGAAAAATTCGCCTAAACCGTTCAAACTGCAGTGAAATGAAAGAGCATCAGCATCTACAGCACCAAAGATTCTAAAACTTGGGAAGAATCATAGTTGTCTGACCTGCCCTAGATCAAAGAAGGGTCCGAAGTATGTAGACCTTTCGAAAGGATCAAATCCAGCAAACTATCAAAAGAAAAGTTTAAGAAACATACATCCCTTTATTAGCCAAAGATATGCAGCAAAAACACACACCAAAACCAATAGTTTAAAAAAAAAAAAAAAAAAAACCTGCAAAATGGTTTAGTATTGTAATTACCCTGTACATAACCTCAATTCCATAATCTTGTCGAGGTTGGTCATTGTACTTCAATGCATCAAGTTGGTGTCGGACTGCTTCTTCTGCACTAAACTATACCAAGAGTTTTTACTTAGTCACTGCTATGACTGTTAATTCTATTACATTTGCTTTTGCAAATAGCAATATAATTCCTGAGCAAGAATTAAAATTTAATTAAATCTAAGTTAATTTTAGATAGCAAAAATGCATAATCATTAACAATTAAGTAAGATTAATAAGAGGCAATTAGAAAAAGGACAATCAGTGGAAATTTATTTGCCTAGAAGTATATGATTGAATTATTTCAAGAACTTACATTTAGCCTAGGACCAAAAGGCCTTTTCCTTCTAGATTCAAGCCTGAAATTGAAGAAATAAAATCCCGAATCATTGTTATTCGTTTTAAGTGAAAAATACAGTATCTTTTTTTCTGGAGAAATTAAAAAGTTGTAGTGATTGGGAGAAATACCAATCAGCAGAGAGGAAATCAGGGACGTCAGCCGAAGAAGAAGAAGAAGAGGCTCTGATGAAGCAGGCATGGCTGAAAGTTTTAGATTTTTTGGAGAAGAGAGACACCGAGTTTGCAGTTGACAAGGAGCAACATAACGACATCGTTTTCGCGTTTTGCTTGCTTTGGTCTTTCTTCGTTCTCTGTTTGGTTGTTGTTGGGAGGAGTTACGATTTGCGGGAAATGAAATGTAGATGAGGAAGTTGGATGGATTGATCTAGACCGTTGAATATCAAGGTGGGAAAATCCACGGTGTGAAACCCGTGAGTTCTTTGCAAAACAAAATGGATGGGGTATTATACAATAGCCCCATCTTAGATTCTTTTTTTTGGTACTGCACGGCGTAACTGGTACCCATCTTATATTTATGATATCAGTATCACCCCATCTTTTTTTTCTTTTGAAAGATGAGATCACCCCATCTTAGATAAGTTAGATTTGTACTATTGATTTTTTTTTCTTTTTAATTTCTTCAACAATACTTAATAACTAAATAAATACTATACTATAGTACTATTAACTAAATACTATACTATAGATTTATGAGATCACCCCATCTTAGATTTGTACTAACATTGATTTTCTTTTAATTTCTTCAACAAGAGATTTACTAACTAAATACTATACTATAGTACTATTGTGCCAAAAGAAAAAAACTATAGTACTATAGAATATAAAAGAAGGGGTACGAGTATGACGTTTTGGTTCTAGTATGCTCTAGAATAATTTTTGGCGAATAATTACAAAAAAACTTTTATATGTGTAATGTAAATCTTTGTAAATATAATATTTTTTTAAAAAATATTATGTTTATTCCATTTAATTAAAGTAAAAATTGAAATAAAAGCTCATAAAGTCATTTTTAGGATTATACATCAAAATTTTTAATATTCAATATTAAATTTGATAAAAAAATTATTTTAATAAACTTTTTTATTGTATTCTGGCCAAATATTTTTTATTTTATTTGTTTTAAATCTATATTTTTTAATCTTGATTCCTTCAGTTCATATAAATAAATTTGATCGGTCATTTTTATGAAACAGTATTAGAAACAACATTCCAGAATTAAAATCCTCTCCCCACATTTTTTGTGTCCCATTGTGTCTCATCCACCAAATTATGTCACGTGTCCCTAGTATTATACCTTATTTGGTTTCGAGTTTTGACAAATAATAAGAATTCCAATTAAAACCAGATTTAACCCCAATTTAATAACAAATAATTATATATAAGGGTTAGTCCTAAATTTTAATACATTCCCCATAGAGTTTTAAAATGAAAATATAAAATTTAATTTAACTAGGCAAATAAGGAATAACATTAAAAATTAAAAAAAAAACATGTGTCATTATTTGGTGAATGAGACACGATGGGGCACAAAAAATGAGGGAAGAGGATTTTTATCCAACATTTCATGATTCCGATATACAATGTTAGGAGGTTATGAACCGGTATTATAAAAAAAAAAAAATTACTAACCGGTGCCTATAGGAATGTGGATATATCTTTTCTTTTTAGAAGAATGTGGATATATCTTTAGTTTATCTAAAAATCCCTATGAAGGATATATCTATATCTTTACTTTATTATTAAAACAAGGTTGAAAACACATAATTTTAGTTTGTAATTGTGTAAACATTTATTGCTAATAATTCCCAAAATTTATTGGTGCTTAGTGTATTATTACTTTCCAATTTATCGTTGCCTTAGCACTACTTTCCAATTTAACAATGTAACTGCCCAAAGATAAGCATCTTCTTTAAATTTTCTTTGTTTTGTTATGGTAATCCCTCCTGGCAGTGGGGGCCAACCTTTGTTCTCCAAAATGTAACGTTCAACTTTTCTCTTTTCAATTTTTTTTGGGCATTTTCAGGCTTCCCCACCTCACCTATATATATTCTCTCAAATCTTGTTGAATGTTCCAACACAATACACAACTCCAAATCTCCAATCCCTCTCTCTTTCTGACTTCTGTCCTCCACTTTACTGTCTCTCACTCGCTTTCTTTTCTGATTCAAACCTTTACCTTTCAATAAAAAAAAGAAAAACCCAAACCCAAATCTTCATTCACATTTCCCATCTCTTTCTCCTCCATTCTCACCTTCTCTTTGAGCTGGTTTTGAGTAACCATCCTTCTGCAACAGAGACGGGTTGCTGCTGCTGCTGCTAACTGATAGTTTCATGTAAGTTGCTGCTTCGCTCCAACTTTTTTACTTAGTTGAGATTTCCTTGTTATTGATTTCAATCAGTTTAATAACAATAATGAGTGTTTTTCCTTGTTATTTTGCTTCATTTCCTGGCTCTTCGGCTCTATGTCTCTCTCTTTGCTCCTATGAGACTCTACTCTTTTTTTTTGTTCTTTTAAGTGGGATATATATATTTTAATCATTAAATCTTTGTTTTGTTTTGGCTTGAGTTCATCAAATCTTTGTTTTGTCTACTGGGTTTCTTTTATTATGACTTCAACAAATGAGTAGTAGTTATACTTGATTTCTTCAATAAAATATATGGCTACTTGTGTGTGTTATTTGTTTTTTACTCTGTTTTTTGAAAGATTATTACTGTTTATTTCATGTTACTTTTTCAATTACTTTTACAGTCTCATTATTATTCCATTTAGTTTCACTGTCTTCCTTTTTTGGAACCTTAATTACTCTTCACCTGTGCCAACTTGCTGGCATTTTCTCTCAGGTTGTGTTTTAACCCCAAGTTTTGGCATTATAGTAAATGATAAAAAGTGTTCTTCTTTTTCCGTTAAAGGAAATTGGAAATTGCCGTTACATACCAGTCCTGACAAGTTGATGTCTTCTTCTCAAACAGGTTGCAAGGGAAGCGTGAAGTTCAGAGACCAAAGTTAAGTTAGAAGTGGTTTACTTAAGAACCTGTCTTTTCTTATTGTCAAGTCATCTAGGAAAATTCTTTCTTGCAAGAATCTAGCCTTTCTTATTATTTAATCTTCCTAAATCCTAACTATATAGCTACATATTTGGCATATACCAATCCTCACCCCTCTGTTATAACCAAAATCCAAGAGAGTTTTTTCCATTAGCTTTCATAGCCATGACTACCATCTTCCTCCTTCTCACCACCTTCCTCCACCTCTTCACCACCACCACCGCCATCGGTGTGAACTATGGCATGGCTGCAGACAACCTTCCTTCTCCCTATGCGGTTGCCAACTTCATTAAAACCCGGACCATTTTCGACAGTGTCAAAATATATGATACTAATCCTGATGTCATTAAAGCCTTTGCAAACACCGGCATTTCGGTTACTGTCACAGTTGGCAATGGTGATATTCCTGCTCTTACCAATAATGATGCAGCAATGAGATGGGTTGCTGAACACATAAGCCCATTTCATCCTCAGACAAAGTTCAAATATGTCTGTGTTGGTAGTGAAGTCTTATTCTCGAAAAACACCGATTGGATCAACAACCTTGTGCCGGCAATGAATAGTCTTCATTATGCTTTGGTTAAAGCTGGAATGCCACATATCAAGGTAATTAAATGCATGCTTATTTATTGTGCTCTTTCTCTTAATATTATTGTTCTCTGCTTTAATTATAAAATCAAGTTTAAAGTTATATTTAGCTTATATATTAGAACATAATGATAATCATATTATTGTTGTTTCTTGTAGCTCTTAACATAGCGAAGGCCATATTTTTTGATTCTTGCTTTAAAACTGATAATTCAAGAAATATTGTGTTAAGATGAAAACAATGGATATTCTTTACTTATTATTTTCTTGTGTTCTTTACTGATAAGATAGACAATGGAAATTCCTTGCTTGCTTTGAGGCAATTTTACTTTGCTCAAATTAAGGAAATAGAACTTTTTTATTTGTGAGTTACATGTTCAAGCAGATCATCACACCTGAACAATTTTTGCTTATAATTGAACACCTGCATGCTTAACCTTTTTTTCTTTTTTAGAGTAGGTCACAACTGCTCATGCACTTAACATATTCCGACGTGAAACTGTACCAAGTTTGATGCGTTTCTATGACCAAAGCTTCTTTGCACCCATACTCCAATTTCATCAGCGGACCAAATCACCTTTCATGGTCAATCCATACCCCTACTTCAGCCCCGACTTGTCAAGAAGATTGAATTATGCTCTTTTCAAGACAAACCGTGGAGTCTATGACAAGTACACCAGAAAAACATACACCAATATGTTTGATGCTCTCATGGACTCAACTTATATGGCCATGAGAGCACTTGGCTTTGGTGATGTGGAAATTGCCATTGGTGAGACTGGTTGGCCCACTCAAGGAGATACCACCAGGCCTTTCGCCACAATGGAAAATTCAATTTCCTACAATAGCCATGTGATCAAGGAAATTGTTGCAGGCAAAGGAACACCTTTGATGCCAAACCGCAGCTTCGAGACATACATGTTTGCATTGTTTAACGAGAATGCGAAAATAGGTCCGATTGATGAGAAGTACTGGGGATTGTTTAAAACTGACTTCACCCCTGTTTACAATGTGGGACTTCTACGACATGAGCAGGTATGTTTATTCTAACTTACAATCTCTTATATTGTCCATTATCTGGAAAGAAGACATGATTTGATAGTATTGATGGAACTATAAGCTTGTAGAAATGTTAAGTTAAATGGTTGTACTGAATAATGATATTAATTCTTTGTATGTATTAGTCTTCTCCAACTCCTAATCCATCCCCAGCAAATAAGGATTTCTGTATTCCAAAGGATGCCGCTAGTAGTGCTCAGCTGCAAGCAAACTTAGATTACGCATGTGGGCAAGTAGACTGTAAACCAATTCAACCTGGTGGACCATGCTTTGACCCCAACACTGTCAAGTCTCATGCGGCATTTGCGATGAATTCCTACTTTCAAACCCACGGTGCCAGCACTGCAAGCTGCGATTTTTCTGGCACTGGTCAAGTCACTACTACTGATCCAAGTAAGTGAAATATGTTATCCAAGACTTATGAGTGTAGAGAAATATAGAAAATTATATAAATGGAAGTCAAATTAGCACTAAAATTCAAAATTCAAATGACAATTACTTAGTTTATTTTTTTGGCACAATAACAATTACTTAGTTTTAATGCTCTTCATTCTGTATTTGTCTACAGGTTATGGGAGTTGCAAATACATGTAGAAATTTGGAAGAGGAGCTAAAGATGGTTGTTTTGTTTTGCAAAGCCTAACATAAAATGTTCATTAGCAGAATGTTGTTATAGTTGATTTGATTAGTCAAAGTGTCCAGCTCTTCCATTGTTTGACTATCAAATCCAAATGTGGACCAAATTGTCAATTATCAATAATAATAATAATAATAATGCAGTTTCCCCATCTATTATTATATGTCTCATGAAGTTATCTATTTTATTCTTTGGCAATAGACTCTGTTATTTTCCCTTCCATACACTATGAACTGACAAAGGATCCTTTTCCAAACAAAAAGAAAAGAAAGTTACAGGTAAAACTTGAAAGATACTACTACTATGGAGACAGCTTTTTAAGCAGCAAATCTATAGTGTACTTGAATGAACAAAGAAAAACTTGCTAGGCCAAAAAAGGAAAAAGACTGAAAAACTTGATTTTACATTTTAGTTTTTAACCATTCTTACCAAAGGCCTCAGCCCCGTTCTTTCAGTTCCGCTTCACTGGAACTCTTTCGCTCGATGTGGCGTCCTCATTCTTCTTTACGTCTCAAATTCCTTGCTGCCACCGCTTACGCCAACACCGCCGTCATGTCCTCCTCCGGCCGTCCCGTACTTTCCTTTTATCACTTAAACAAAACACATTGCTTTACATGTTATATCTTCAACTATGTGGCACTGACATTCAATTTTCTAACTTGTCAAACAGTATCGAGGTGGCCGCAGTCAATGGCGCAGAGGCTTCTCCGACCGTGCCAACAGCGGCGGAAGAGGCCAGCTAGTTACAGGAGACTCGCACTTAAATTCGGTTCGAGAAGGGAACCTCGGCATTCAGAGAGGAACTTTCTCGAATCAAGGTTCTTTTCAGCCTCAGCAATTCGGCTACAACCCTAGACCTCCATCTCCTTACAACTACAACCAGCAGCAGTTTCGTCAGCCGCCTCCGTTTCATTCGCACAACCGTTATCAACGGCCACGCCAATCGTTTGACCAAAATCAAGCGGCTCGTCCTTTTCGGCCACGTAATTTCAAGCCCTGGGATTACCGGGAATGGGAGTACGCTAAAACTCCACCGCCTCCGCATTCTGGTAATTAGTTTGTATCACTTATGTTTATATCTATTTCCTTATTGCTTTCAATACTTGAAACGAAAAATCAAAATTGCTGATTAATAATCAGTTGCTCAGTTTGATCAAGTGTCTTTTTTTCTTTTTGGTGGCTTTAGCAAAACTTTTGAGGAAGCTAAGAAAATAGCAGAAAATAAGTTTTTAAAGTAAAAACCAAATTGAGATTTGAGAGTTAGTCCAATTGGTTGCCTTAACTTCGATGAAGTTTGTTAATGTGTGTATATATTTGCAGAGAGGTTTATTGTCCTTTCATATAATATATTGGCGGATTACCTTGCTAGTACTCATCGAAATCTTTACTATCATATACCTCATCATATGATGAACTGGGAGTGGAGAAAAAGGAACTTGATGTTTGAGCTTGGATTGTGGTCAGCAGATATTATGTGTTTTCAGGTTATTCAGCAGCTCCCTATTATATTTCAAAAGTTTAATGAAGTGTTAAAATTTATGCAAATGAAATGTTGAAGTTGTGTAATTTTATTCTATTTTTAACTTAAAAATGGTTGATAGAAGCTTTTGCTTTGCTACAAGTTGTAGCTAGTAGCATTATTTTACCGTGTTTGTTTATCTGATTCATTTTAGTTTCTGCATATTGCCAACACCACCATTTCTGCTTATTTATTAGTGGTTTTAAGAACAGATTGTGTCACAGTTAGATGTTGTCATTGGTGACCCAATTGTGCCCTCTTGACTGTTTTTTTTTTTTTTGGCCATATGCCCTGTTGACTGTTAGCTACTATATTTTTCTAGCAAATGCGGTTATATTAGGATGTATGTGCGTGGTTCACGTTCCTGGTACCCTCTCTGGTTTCAACTTTTCTCAACATATCACCCTACGATTTGTACTATTTCCATTTAGCACATCGTGCTCATCTGTTACCATAGGGGTTTACCCTGTTTCTTTCACTCAGTGAGTACAACCCCATCCATTCCAAAGCTTGCAATGATGACCTGCTCTGAAATATGGTGTTTCCTTTGGGCCTTTCCAGGAGGTCAGGTCAACTTTTCCGTATCCATCTTAAAATAAATTTATGCCTTCTATCATTTCCTGAGTCATTAGGATATTTTCTCCTTCCCTCTTTAGTTTGATACATTCATATTCAGTTTAAGTACCTTCCTGAGGTGATGATATTCACAATTTTGACATAAATGATAAATAATCGACTGTATTGCATATCTATATATAAGTGGCGACTGTGTTTGGGTGTATATATTTTCTTGCAATCTTGACTAGTATGTTTTGGCCAAAAAAAAACTAGTATGTTTATTTTTACTATGATTTTCAGGAGGTTGATAAATTTCAAGACTTGGAGGAGCAGTTGAAATGCAGGGGATATAGTGGCATTTGGAAGGTATGTGTTCAAATGATTTTGAGGGACACATATTCGATTGATGCTATGACTCGCTCTTTCCATTTACATTTGACATGTAATTTTGTTGTTTCCATAAATCAGTATGTGCATCAGAATTATGACATTTGATGCTTTGTCTTGAAGAGCATGCAAACAACTTTGCCCTGGAGAACAGAATTCTGACATATTGGGTCATTTTACAGATGCGAACTGGCAATGCAATTGATGGTTGTGCAATCTTTTGGCGTACATCTAGGTAATATGCCTTCACCCTTTATTAGCATATATGGCTAGCAAGGGTTAATCTATTTCACCGGAAAGTTGATGCTCTATTTATTTGCTCTATGAGTCTTATCGATTATCTTTCTTTGAATAATTGAAATTTTGCTTCTCATCCAAATAAGCAGGGTACCCTGCTACTCAAGTACACTATAAGTAGAATCTAAATGCCAGTATTAGTTTTAGACATGATGAATTCCTCGTCTCCAATAGACTTCCACATGTATAAGGATTGCTAATAAAATAGAATCCATCTCTCATATATTATCAGCTATTTGATTAAAGCATCACGAGATATATCCAAATATGATGTATTAGCCAATGCAAGCTAGACGAAGCAGCATTGAAGAAATCATTTTCCCATTGTAGCACCAAAATAACCTAAGCGAGCTCAATTTCCAAATCTGTGGGAGGTCACTGGATTCCAGATCTTTGTAGCACCCTGCTTCACACAGCTTTAGAGAGCTGATAGAGAAGGACACAAGAAGAAGAAAGCAAGCAAACCTCCAATGACTGAATTCTAGATAAAGTACTTTATCTTAAGGAGAAGATAGTTGAGATCAATTTTTTGCAGCAGTTATGCATTTTGTCATTTGAAGCTCCATGGTATAGGTTACTTGCTTCTTTATTGTGTCTTTTAGTCACTAAATTTCCTGGTTTGCCACTTTTCTTTCTTTTTTTGTTTAATTATGTTTCCTTGTAATAGTCATTATATATGTTGAGAAACTTTCCTCAATTTTATTAATCACTATTGCAAAATTAAGTAGCTACCTTAGGAAAACTACGTCAAATATGTGTGACCCCTTGCATGCTGACAAATTATTAGTCAAGGGTTGAATTACTAGTTGGCGTTGTTAAGCTGCCTGGTATTTCCTGGTGGGCTTTTAACCAGTTTCAAGATTTCGGTTTTCCCTTTGGAGGTTGTAACAACTCCCTTTGATGCCGTAAATTTTACTCCTTATCACAAGCTTCATCTGACACTATAGTACAACAATTCATCTGATAATCTTAATTTTAGGTTCAAGTTGCTTCATGAAGAATCTATAGAGTTCAATAAGCATGAACTTCGGGATAATGTTGCTCAGATATGTGTGCTTGAGGTATCTACTACACCTTTCTAGTTCAATTTTGAGTGGAACTTCTATTTAATATGGTTTTCTTGGCCGTGTTTCATCATTTTTGTTTGTGTTGTCCTGGTTATATTCCATGGCTTGATTTTCATGCATTTCTGGTTGCCACAGCAGTTGTTGAGCCAAAATACCCCTGAAAATGAAGCAGCTCCATTGAAAAGGTAATAAGAGAAAAATTGTGGTTTGAACTTGTTGAATGCTTTTCTGTCAAATGTATGCAAAAATCTCCTGTAATTTTTGCTAATTTATACTTGAGATCAAATTTTCTTGTAAAAGAATACTCCAAGATATTAAGTAGTGAGTCCACCAGTGGACACCCCAAGGAGGTCTTAGGTTTGTTTGATTCATTTGAATCTTGGGAACAGAGGGTGCCACCTCCATTGTGTAGCTTCAGATCATATGTACTAGGCAACAAAATATATTGTGCACTAAAACTAAGAGTTAAGATTTATTCATTTTCAGAACGTCATTTTTATTTGGTACTTGTGATCTCTGATTACAATGCTATTAAGATTGTGTGTTGGATTCACCAAAATAGATATATCATGTATTAGGGTGTTTTGCTTATATTGGATAAGACCTTTCTGTTAAACTCCATGTTGACCTTTTTTTATCATTTCAATATTTTAATTAAAAGATTAGCATTAACTTGCAGCTCAGCGAATAAAGTTGTTGTGTGTAACATTCATGTGCTGTATAATCCAAAAAGAGGAGAAATTAAGCTTGGCCAGGTATTTAATTTTCTAAAGATTGTTATTCATGTTTTTTTATGAACATTTTATTACTCTGTGGATGGATGTAACAATTCATTGCATTTGCTAAAGGTTTTTTCCCCTTGTCATCTCCTCTGTCGAGGCCATAATTCCTGATTGCACCAATTTAATTCAAGGATCAATCTTCGAGCATATTTGTGTTTTTTTACCGTGCACTTTATTAAACCTGAGGATTATCTATCAAAATCTTTCTTTCTGTGTCAGTTTGGGTTTGACAAGTAGTTCATCCTTGCACATCACTTAATAACTTATTTTACATTTTGGAGAACTTATCTTGCTTCTTGACGCTGTACATTAACATTGTAGATACCTTTGCCAATTTGTGCCAACAATCTTAGAATTGGTTTTGGATCCATCTAATATTTTCTGACTTGCTTGAAATTTAAGACCGATTTTGACAGCAGTCTCTCTCTTTCTGTACTCTTCCGATTTGATTGATCAGCCTTGCTTAGTACTCGCATGTTTACAAAATTTCTGGAAAAAGTTGATCCTGGACTGGTTTAGAAAGAAAATATCAGTGTGCCCTCAACCCAGTTAACCTTGTGGTACCTAAATTCATATGAGCTCTGTCTCTGCTTCTTTACCGTGACAATGCCTGTATATATATCCTTGTCTTTTTCTTCCCTTTCCAACCTCCTTCTGCACACACATGCCTCTTCTTCTTTCTCATCGCCACTTCCCTCAATTTATTTTTGATGCCTGCATGCTATTTTGCTTTGAGTCTTTATTTCTTAAAGTGGCTGATAAAACTCATATCTGACATGTCAAAGTGGAACTGGGATATAAGGGTATGATGCTCTATATACAAGTAAAATCTTAGGAAAAGGTGAACATACCCATGTCCAGCATTTCTACCCAAGTCTTGAGTACCAAATTTTTAAGGTAGTAATTACTTTAACATCCATACATACATTTCCCTCAAGCAGGTCAGGAGGCTCCTGGAAAGAGCTCATGCTGTTTCAAAGAGTTGGGATGATGCTCCGGTGGTTCTTTGTGGGGATTTTAATTGTACTCCCAAGGTTATCACTTCTTTTACACTTTAAGAACCCCCCCCCCCCCCCCCCCCCCAACCTCCCCCCCTCCTCCTTCCTTTCTCTCTTTCTGGCAACAAACTTTAGTTAAGCACTATTAACATAGTATTTTTGTCTGTTTTGTATTTGTCTCCCTCTGATTTTGATAAGTTGCGGCTTCCATTTTTTGTTTTTGTAACAGAGTCCATTGTACAACTTCATTTCAGAACAAAAGGTAAATAGATTAATCTTTTTATCTCTTAAAGTTCTGTCATGGTCATGGGTGATTGAGTAAGATGACTATTATAATGTATTTGGCAGTTGGATCTATCAGGAGTAGACAGAGATAAGGTATCAGGGCAAGCTTCTGCTCAAATTACTCCTCCACCAAGGCCATATAATAATACTAATAATACAGGGTCAGTTTTGTACAAGTGTCAGTCTGTGATACTAAAATGACTCATCGGTATTGTTAAAGATGACAAGCATGCAATTTATATTACAGGGTTCAGTCTGGGGATAGTTCTGTACAGGTTCCAGTAACAGTAGATGTCAAGGAAGCTGGTATGGATAAGAATGCTTCTCAGTCTGATACACACAAACAAATTAATCTCGATAAAAATATCAAAGATGCTTCTATAAACAACTTGTCCCAATCCAGTGATACAATGCGGGATTTGTCAGATAAATCCTGCAACAATTTGCAATTGGAAGGCATTGGCAGTGCACAACATGATGAAGTGACCAAAGAAATTCCTCACAATGCAGTTGATGTTGCAAAAGCTGAAACTGAGTCAGCATCATTCATTTCAGTTGATTGCTCTGAGAAAAGTTCAAGCCATTGTTACAGTGAATGCAAAATTCCTTTAAATCAGATGGATGATGATATGCAAAGATTTGCTCCTTCCAATGATTCCTGTCTTCAAAATGCATGCTCTGATGTGACTGAGATGGAGCATAGAGGCACAGATGTCACCATCCACTCTAATGAAGGCACAGACTTTGATGGTATTGTGATGGATGACCTTTCTAACAAGGTAAGTACTGATCCTGAGTTTTTGAATGCCTCCAAGTCAGAGATTTCTTCAACCAGGTCGTTATGCCAGACTCATCCTCCTGATTCGGTTGAAATTTCCCCTCCTGGGAGATCGGGTAATCAGTCATCGCAGTCAGGTGTTAAGGATACGGTTAGTCCTTCAGTTCCTTGTCAAGTGGACTTCTCAGGTCTTTCTACTGGCATTGATATTGAAGTAGAAGGAAAAATGGATAATCTGTCTCTTGAAGATCTTACTGAAACTATGGTAGAAGGTGGAAGCATTAATGAAGACAATAATGCATTTGTAGCTGCATTGTATGGTAATGAAGATCTCTATCCAGCAAACTCTGGTCAATCAGTGACATCAGATTTAGATCATTCTTCCACTGAATTTTTAAGTTCCCATAACTCCCAGTTTCAATTACCAAGTGATGAAGTTCTGGATGACATATCATCTTCCTTGGATCCTGAAGATCCTGAGGTTGAGCAGGTTACTTATGATCCATCGGTATGGAGCCCAATGGAAATAGCAACTGCCACTGGCAGTGAGGACTGCAATTTGATTCAACACTCTCTGCAGCTCAAAAGTACATATACAGAAGTCAAGGTAGATAGCTTTACTTTTTCAGTCTTTTTATTGGTTAGATATCTGCCAATAGTAATGACTATCAAATAAATTCATATTTTTGAATTTTTTTCCCTACTTTTGCAGGAGTTTTCAGGGACAAGAGACTCAAATGGGGAGCCTCTCGTTACAAGTTATAATAGGCGTTTCTTGGGCACTGTTGATTACATATGGTAAGTACTACTACTGGTCCTATTTTGTTAGATTTTGATATATTTGAGAGTCACACAGGGAAGAAAGAGTCAGGTTGCAGCATCGCTTATGATTTTTCCTTCAAATAGTGGAGACATTTGATCTAGGCTTGGTTCTAGTGTCTGAATAATATTGCATCAGCCCTTTGTTTCATTTATTTTTGGTACACACCAAGAAGTTTAATGGAGAGCTGAGACTTTGATCTTGGGCCTTACTCTCCCTTCGTTGTCATATGCTCTGAGATTTAGATGTGTTATCCAAGCAATACATTGCTTCTTATTGTACCACGTTAACATAGGTTTATGTCTTAATGGAACTTTTCATATTAGCCCTTACTTACATATCTCATGGAAGTAATAAAATCATTTATGCTGCTCTGACTTTCAGGCGTTCTGAAGGTCTCCAGACTGTTAGGGTGCTCGCTCCAATTCCAAAACATGCAATGCAATGGACACCAGGCTTCCCAACAAAGGTATGGTCGGAAAATCTGGTTTGAGTGCAAGCTCTATTTCTCTACTTTACAATCAATTCTGCAGTGCTTTTGGAAATATAATGATATTAACTGAAGTTAGGATCAATAATGACTTTCCACAGAAATAAAAGAAAATAAGAGATTCAGTTCAAATAATCATTCGTGAAAAAATGCAATAAATGTGTAAACTACTTATACAAAAACTGTTGGCAATTTTAATTTCTCCTTGTTCCAGTCTACGGGGTGTTTTTAATTTCACTTGATTTGCACTTTGTACATGGCATAACTTTCTCTGTTTGTTCAGAAATGGGGTAGTGATCATATTGCACTTGCTTCAGAGTTGGCATTCTCGAAAGACATCAATAACAACTAATAAGGTTTTCCCATTGGCATTTGGTTTGTAAGTTGTAACATTAGCTCCCTCTATATTTCAGTTTTGCCTCATCTTTTCTCCTGTATTTTACCATTATAGTCTATAATATAATTGAATTTATTTATTGATTATAGTTGAATATTTTAATTTCTTCAATCTGTTAAAGCTTAGAGGAGAAAAATCTTACCAGTTTTCCCTAGTTTATTGCATCATAATATTCCTAATATCTAGTGTGAAGTAACTGGTTACTGGCTGGCTTACATTTTACCCACCAATAGTTATAGCTGGAATAAAATCCTTTTTACTTTTCCTCAAGGCTCTAACCCATGTGAAATATGTGACCGTGAATTTGGGCACTCGTGGAATGCTTGGCAGATTTGGCAAGTTTTCTCCATTTCCTGGTATCTTTGCTCTTTTGTCGACATGCATATTGTATTTTACTTTTACAGTTTTACCTGTCGTATACTAGCTAGGCTTTGGCTTTGGCTTTGCTGTCAAAATTGAGCATTGACGTTCACGAGCCATTTTACCCCAGCCAGCGAGTTGGACTTTTTCTTCTTTCTATTTCCAGGCAGAGCAGAGCTGATTGAGGTTGGTTTCTCTGCCATAAAATCCACTTGTCACGCTAAATCTGTACTAAACATAACATGATGCATGCATGTATGGATTTTTATTTTACCATGGGTGGATGGGGTCTTGAAAGAAAGTTGAAAGAGCTCTGATTCTGACATATTTTTAGCAGTAAAATTCCAGACTGGTTTGTTTGATTTGCACGTGATTCACAGAAATTAAAGCATCAACAATTACGTAAGGGTGTTAGTGGACCAGATTTATTTACCTTTTTTTCCCCTGGCAAATATATCTAGATCTGTTTTTCTATTTCGACATCTACCTTTTTTTATTTCATTCATTCATCTTTTGCTTCTCTCCGTTATTTATTAAGAACATTATACAATACACTATGACTTTAGCGGACTATGCGGACTATACATGCGGGGTTAAGGGTTGGCTTGTGTACTTTAGGGAATGATTTTGAATTTTAAAAAATAAAATTAATTAAGAAAATGTGTGTGTCAACTTCTTAACTCTCTTATGAAGTCTAAAATTTACACTAATAATCATATTTAATTACTTACTTTTTACAAACCCCTTTTTATTCTCGAGTTGAGTCGCATGAGACTTTAAATAGTCACTATTAGTCTAAAGTCAAGTCTTGTTGGACTCCATATAAAAGGAAGTTCTTTAGTTTATATTTTCTCCATTCACAAAACTAAAGTTTGAGATTTACTTATGATTTAGGAGGCATTGAGTTCCTTCTATTTAACCCAATACAGGTTGGTATCATTTGCTTGTCTACTTTCCCCTTTCCATTTTCTTTACGCCCCAAAAGATTTTATCCATTTGCGCACTAGATTCCATTACCCGTAGTTTTAATTTTCAATAGTAAGATCAACACAGGGGTTGGTTTAATGGGCAAGGACTAAGGATCATTTTTCTGGTCTAAATAACTTGATTCAAAATTCTTTCTACCAAACAAAAGTTCTCGTGTTTTGGTAATTTCCTTTGCTACCTTGGATTTCAATAATAATTATTAATTTCCTCAATTAGAAAAACAAAGCACATTATACACATATATATATCTAATGCAAGCTTAGCAGAATTTGAAAAGAATGGAAGATCAAGTTATAGAACGTAATACAAATCATCAAAATATAGAAAAAGTACGTTGTCCAAGCTATGGGACCAAAAATTTTGCAGACAGAAAAAGGGGGAGATCTGGGGTGTCATGTTCTTTTGCTTTTGGTAATGACAGTGGTCCATTTTAAAGTACAGTCGTGCTCTTTGTTGTTTTGGGGGACTTTGAGTGGTTGAACGGATTTCTCTCTTGGAATTTTTATCGTTTACTCATCCTCTAATGATCTTTTCGTGATTCCAAAAATTCCTATTAATTTTTTAGTGTTTTAACTTTACTACTGATTTTTTTTTTTTGGCCAAATTGTTAGTTCTTCAAATGCTAACAGCGTTTAACGTATAAAATTCCAAATGAAAATCTCAAGTTTTAGGGTAATAAACTACAACTATTGCACATGCGTTGCATATTTGCATGTGCTCCTCAAGGTAATTTATAGGTTAAAAGATAGAAGAAGGTGAAGTTGCCATAAAGCTTCGGTATTTCATAAAAGAAATCTTTTACTAGATTTCAATGAGAGAGATTTTATACTAAATTTTTAGTAAGATGTATAGGAAAAAAAATAGGAGACTTCCACCTCTAACTTAATGGTAGAGACGTTAAATTCTTCATCTAACTAACTAAGATGGTTAGAGATTGAAATTGAGTTGAGAGAAGTCTGAATTTTAATCTTAATATTTGCCCGATAATAAAGTGTTGGACTCTTAATTCCATTGATTAGATTCCATCCCAGCAGCCTCAAGCCCTCAACTACCAAAAAGAATGAATAATAAATAGACAATACTCTGGGAATGTTAAAATAAAAAGATTCCATTTTTCAGACGAAATCTATTTTTGCAAACTCAAAAACATGAACTCAACGAAGGAGGAAGAGCTTAATGATGAGACGACAAGTTTCTGACGTGTCAAAATCAGAGAAACTGACAAGTTTCAAACTCAAAGTGGACCTTAATTAAATTAACTGGACAAACAAACAAGCTTGAGTTAAGCCTCAAAGCCTTAATAACGGTTAAATTCCCATTTGGCCGCCGTCTCAGACTCTCAGTCCACAAGCAGATGTTTTTTCAAACCACAATTCTCAAAATTCATAATTACAGAGTACTTCCTACTTTCTCATTGATTTCTAAAGTCTGAAGCAGGAACAATCTCATGCTATATATAAATCACATTCTAAGGTTAGATTTTCTTCTGGGTATTCCACATTTCCTCTCATCTCTGTGTTTTGTTAATGCCTGAAAGTGTCCCTTCTTTTTGGATCTAATCTAGATTCCAAAAATCACCATTTTTCTTATGTATAGCTGCTAAAGTTTGTTTTTTTAGCTTGTTTCTGATAAAGGGTCTTTTCTCTTCCATATTTTCAGGGATGTTTAAAGCTATTAAGAGCTGCATTATCTGATTTTTGTTGCCTCGAACAAAGCCTTTCTTGACAACCTGAATTACTATCTAATCTTAGTCTTTTGGTTGATTTCTACTTCATCATAAATTTACTAAAAAAATGCACCCTCCTCCTCTTCACAATTGTTCTTGTTTCATCTAAATTTCTTAACTTTCTGTAGACTTTTGTTCACTTGTTTGAAACAAAACCAACCATCTTGTCAAATTCCCACCAACCAAGAAAAGAAGAGAGAATGTCTGATTCCAGTCTAAAGACACCCTTGATTCCAAAATCACCTTCAAACAACAAGCTTCCTGATTTCAAACAGTCTGTGAAACTGAAATATGTCAAACTTGGCTACCATTACCTTATAACTCATGGCATGTACCTATTTTTAACCCCTCTTGCTGTAGTTATTGCTGCACAACTCTCTACGTTCTCTCTTGAAGACCTCCATGATCTTTGGGACCATCTTCGTTTCAATCTGATTTCTGTTGTCCTATGCTCCGCCCTTCTTGTTTTCTTATCAACCCTTTATTTCCTTACTCGTCCTCGCCCCGTTTACCTTGTTGATTTCTCATGTTACAAGCCAGATGATGCTAGGAAATGCCCCAGGCAGATTTTCATGGAAAGGTCTACTTTAACTGGTACTTTCACTGAGGAAAACCTTGAGTTTCAAAGGAAAATTCTTGAGAGGTCTGGTCTTGGTGAGTCTACTTATCTTCCTGAAGCTGTGTTGAGAGTTCCTCCTAATCCATGCATGGCAGAGGCTAGGAAAGAGGCAGAGGCTGTGATGTTTGGTGCAATTGATCAGCTTTTTGAGAAAACATGTTTGAATCCTAAAGACATAGGAATTTTGATTGTCAATTGTAGTTTGTTTAATCCAACACCATCTTTATCTGCAATGGTGATTAATCATTACAAGCTTAGAGGGAATATTATTAGTTATAATCTAGGTGGGATGGGTTGCAGTGCAGGTTTGATATCCATTGATCTTGCCAAGGATCTACTTCAAGCACATCCAAATTCCTATGCTTTAGTCATTAGCATGGAAAATATTACTCTGAATTGGTATTTTGGGAATGAAAGGTCCATGCTTGTCTCCAATTGCTTGTTCCGGATGGGAGGGGCTGCAATTTTGCTTTCCAACAAGAGTTCTGATGGATGGAGGTCCAAGTATAGATTGGTCCATACCGTTCGAACTCACAAAGGTTCAGATGATAAATGCTTCACTTGTGTTACTCAAAAGGAAGATCCTACTGGGAAAATTGGAGTTTCTTTGTCAAAAGATCTAATGGCAGTTGCTGGGGATGCTTTGAAGACTAACATCACAACCCTTGGTCCTCTTGTTCTACCAATGTCCGAGCAGTTAATCTTCTTTGCCACATTAGTGGCAAGGAAACTTTTCAAGATGAAGATAAAGCCTTACATCCCAGATTTCAAATTGGCTTTTGAGCATTTCTGCATTCATGCTGGTGGAAGAGCCGTGCTGGATGAATTGGAGAAGAACTTGCAGCTTTCAGATTGGCATATGGAACCTTCAAGAATGACATTATACCGATTTGGTAACACTTCAAGCAGCTCTCTTTGGTATGAATTGGCTTATACAGAAGCCAAAGGGAGGATTAAGAAGGGAGACAGGACATGGCAAATAGCATTCGGGTCAGGGTTCAAGTGCAACAGTGCAGTTTGGAAGGCTCTGCGGACCATAAATCCGGCTAAGGAGAAAAACCCATGGATGGATGAGATCCACCAGTTTCCAGTAGATGTTCCAAAGGTTTCTGCAATCTAGAACCCCATTTACCATTTTCTATTTTCTTAGCTTTAGATTAGTGAATGCTGCTGTCCAGCTGATGAATACTGCTTGGTCTCTGTTGTTTTTTCTGCAACTGCAATTTCTTCTTCTAGGGGACTAGATGGTGATTGACTATGATTTGGAATATTTAGTGTTGTAAAGATAGCTGCAAATTAGGCCTTTTACTCTTATTTGCCTATGCTTTTGGCGTAGATTGATGGTAGTTTTGGCTTGGACTAATCCTTGTCTGATGTTTTTTTCTGATTTTTAAGAGTTGATCATGTTCTATTGCAGATTTCTTGGGCTAAGTTTCTTAGTGCAGCAAATTAACTAGTTCCAAATTAAATTGATAAAAACAAAGTTCAAGTCTTTCGGAAACATTAATGTAAGATTTTTGTAGGACAAATAACAACAATCAATCAAATGGTATAAACCATGTCAGAAACAAAAATGTAAGATTTTTGTCATATTTAAGACTTGATTTGACCAGGGATATCATCAAAACCCACATAGTCATGAGCAAGCTACCTTCCCCCCAAAACTACCACTCATGACTCATGAGCAAGCAGTAGCACAACTAGCTTATTATTATTATTATTATTATTATTGCATTTGATTCTTCTCTACATCCTAACTTGATTCTCTCTACGTTGTTGCTAATTCCCATATTGCATGAAACAAAATATGACATTGGAATTAATTGCTCAATCAGAATCAGAGATGAGTATCAGATATAGTTTGTGTCTAATGAAGACCAGTTTTCTAACTACTATCCTACTAAATTTTCTATTGCACCCTTTCAACCAAAAAAAAAATCCTACTAAATTGATTTTTCTAATTACTACTATCCTACTAAACTGATACTGCCAATTTTCATATATACAAGTAAATCAAGTGTTCCCTAAAAGAAAAAAAGTAATTCAAGTGATAGCCAGCAGCGAGCAGCCCCGTAACGGAGCGCGAATAATGCGTCCATGTATATACTAATCTTCGCCTTCACGTGGCTTACATGTGACCCAAACCTGTGATACCCGTTAGGTTTATAAACAAAATTAAATCATGTTTTAAAAAAAAAAAAATACTAGACTAACAATCGCGCAGGTTCTTTACAGTTTAGGCCCAATTAGAAGTAATCCAGTTCTCCAGCCCCCGACCCGCCTGTGGAGTGGAGTCATTATTCCTTCTTATTCTTAAAACCTCCTAAAACCCTCGTGTGTCTTCTTCCTTAACACCGTCACTCCAAAATTTCCCAGAAATCCAAAGTCTTTGGAATGACAAAATCCCCATTCTCTCATTAACCATGAGCTTTAAGCACTTCCCTCTTAAAACCCTTCTTTCCATTTCTCTTTCTCCCTCTTCGGTTTCTCCACCTTTATACTCACTCTCAATCTTCATTTCCCATTTCTCTACTTCCCAAACCCACTATTATTATCCATCGCGCCGCCAAGAAGAGTCGCGTCAGGTTAAAGTTTCCGTTTGGTGGGATTTTGAGAACTGCTCTTTGCCCACTGGCGTCAATGTTTTCCGGGTTTCTCATTTGATCACTGCCGCTGTCAGGGCTAATGGAATCAAGGGCCCTATTCAGATTACGGCTTTTGGGGACATTATGCAACTCAATAGAGCACACCAAGAGGCGCTTTATTCCACTGGGGTTAATCTTACTCATGTTCCCCGTGGTATGTTTTTCTTTCCCTTAAATTGGCAAAGTATTTTTTTTTAGTAGATGTTCCAGTATGTGTTTTCCAGTAGATGTTCCAAAGGTTTCTGCAATCTAGAACCCCATTTACCATTTTCTATTTTCTAGCTTTAGATTAGTGAATGCTGCTGTCCAGCTGATGAATACTGCTTGGTCTCTGTTGTTTTTTCTGCAACTGCAATTTCTTTTTCTAGGGGACTAGATGGTGATTGACTATGATTTGTAATATTTAGTGTTGTAAAGATAGCTGCAAATTAGGCCTTTTACTCTTATTTGCCTATGCTTTTGGCGTAGATTGATGGTAGTTTTGGCTTGGACTAATCCTTGTCTGATGTTTTTCTGATTTTTAAGAGTTGCAGCAAATTAAGTAGTTCCAAATTGAATTGATAAAAACAAAGTTCAAGTCTTTCGGAGACACTAACTGGCAAAAACAAGGAACTGTAGGACAAATAACAAATTACAAGGTTGAGCTAATATTGAGAAGGAACAACACAACAATCAATCAAATGGTATAAACCATGTCATAAAGAAAAATGTAAGATTTTGGTCATATTTTAAGACTTGATTTGACCAGGGATATCACCGAAATCCACATAGTCATGAGCAAGCTACCTCCCCTCCAACCAAAACTACAACTCATGACTCATGAGCAAGCACAACTAGCTTATTATTATTATTACATTTGATTCTTCTCTACATCCTAACTTGATTCTCTCTACGTTGTTGCTAATTCCCATATTGCATGAACCAAAATATGACATTGGGATTAATTGCTCAATCAGAATCAG
The DNA here is from genome assembly GCA_001974825.2 of Corchorus olitorius. Lineage (NCBI taxonomy): Eukaryota > Viridiplantae > Streptophyta > Magnoliopsida > Malvales > Malvaceae > Corchorus > Corchorus olitorius. The sequence goes on along the minus strand of AWUE01018406.1, from coordinate 15,908 downwards.
AGATGAGTATCAGATATAGTTTGTGTCCAATGAAGACCAGTTTTCTAACTATTATCCTACTAAATTGATTTTTTTAATTACTACTATCCTACTAAATTGATACTGCCAATTTTCATATATACAAGTAATTCAAGTGTTCCCTAAAAAAAAAGTAATTCAAGTGATAGCCAGCAGCCCTGCAACAGAGCGCGAATAATGTGTCTATATATATACTAGTCTTCACCTTCACGTTGCTTACATGTGACCCAAACCTGTGATACCCGTGGTATGTTTTTCTTTCCCTTAAATTGGCAAAGTATTTTTTTTTTTTCGTTTTTGGTTGTTTTGATGTGTAATTTAGAGATAGTTTGTTATCAAGATTCAATATAGTTTTCTTTTTTTCTATTGAGTAATTTGTTTTATGTTATTTTAATCATGCATTACATATTTGGTGAAGAATGAAGAAATGAACTAAAATGTAGCAAATGTTACAATTGTTCAGGTGGAAAGAATAGTGCTGATAGGTCACTTCTAGTAGATCTTCTGTATTGGATATCTCAAAATCCTCCTCCAGCGCACCTCTTTTTAATATCTGGTGACAGGGACTTTGCTAGCACATTGCATAGATTACAAATGAACAACTATAATGTATTGCTTGCTAGTCCAGAACCTGTTCCTAGTGTTCTTTGCAGTGCTGCCAGTATCATGTGGAATTGGCACGCACTTGTTAAAGGAGAGAACCTGACTGGAAAACGCTATAACTTACCTCCTGATGGTCCTTATGGTTCTTGGTATGGCCATGACAAACTGCCTCTCCAAAACCCTTTTTTAGTTGTTGAACCGGTAGCATCTTCACAGAATGATGAATCGTCTGAGGTTCTCAGGCCAGTTCCAAAGGTAGTCACCAAGCTGATTCGTCAGATTCTGAACTCTTGCCCAGAGGGAATTTCCATTTCCGAACTTCGTAATGAATTGAATAGTAGAGTTAACCTTGATAAAGACTTGTATGGACATAAAAAGTTCTCCCGTTTTCTTTTATCCATGCCAGAGATTTTGAGGCTTCAGCCTGAAGGTGATGGTAAATTTGTTGTACGTAGAACGGCTCCAAAAGCTGGTGAATTATCTGAGACCAGTCCATGTTCATCTGCAGGGCATCTCTCTAGAAGTGGAGATGCCCTCCCTGTTTCTTCTAGGTTATATGATGATCTGTCACTTGGTGGTGCCCCAAATGAAATGTCCACATTGCATAACTCCCCTGAAGTCAATGTTGGAGTTGATCCAAGAAAGGTACAAGAAACCCGTAAATTTAATGCAGATAAGCAGCCCCTTCCAGTTGTTGAGAAGATTACAGAGGAAGTCCAGCAGCCCCTTCCAGTTGTTGAAAAGATTACAGAGGAAGTCCAGCAGCCCCTTCCAGTTGTTGAGAAGATTGCTGAATCTGATGAGCGGGTAACTGAGAGCCATCAGACTCTTATTATGGAACAAGAATCTACATCTGAAGTGAGTTTCTTTAGGAAATTTTGGCAAAGATGGTTTCATGGTAGCAACGACAATTCTGAGGTGAAAAGTCATTTCCTAGAGAAATGTGGTGATTCTGGATGTAGCTCTGAGAAAATAAAAAACAATATGTTGGAAACATGCGCTGGGGTTAGCTCTGAGAGGGAAGAAACAAAAGAAGAAAGTGAAGCAAAGTCAGACGAGGGTGCTCACACCAAGGCCACTGCATCATCTAATAACGACTTAACTATTGATAGTAAAGCAAGTCTTGAAGCAGGTGAAAATCACTCTGGAAAGAGGTCAGGTTTACTTTCTGTTTGGTGTAAATTTTGGAGAGGTAGCCTAGACAATGAGGCATCAGCTGATCAATCTTGTGAAAGGCATAACCAAATAAACAATATTTCTTTAAAGCATGAGATCTTTACTCAGGATTTGTTTTGGAAAGATATGGAAATCTTATTGGACTCGCCTAGGGGTTTGGCTCTTGTCACCCAATCGATGACCAGGTCTGTTAATCTTTCCCTCTAGTTTTGACTACATGCCCTGCTGAAAGAAAATCTCTTACTTGGCTTCCTTCTTTCCTTAGTTTGTATCTGTTTGTGTGTGTTTCTGCTTTGATGTTGGAACCTAGAATATCATGGTTGCTTTGTATATGTAGTATTTGCACAAAGTCGTGTTTATTTGACAGAAAATAAAATAGTTGTACTTGCCCAATATTTGCTTGTGCTATAATCAGTCTTCATGGGTTCTGTTTACTGTCAATGTATTTATGCTTCGTACATGTCCCTGACCTGAGTTGGTACATGGACGAGTAAAATAGTAAAACCCCCCCAACAATACACTAAAAGTACACTTACCCCCCTCTAGTTTCTAAATATCATTTCCCCCCCTGAACCATCTAACACCGTTAGCCCAAGTGTCAATAAACATTAAAATCCTGAAACACCCTTATACTTTCTTCTCCAGCTTCCACCCTCCCGCATTTTCACTCCTGACTCCTGTGTATTTACATGTTCTTTTGGTGGTTCATCTCACTCTCAGCCATGATAAACTACTTTTTTTTCCAATACAAACAACTTACAATATAGAACAAGAACTATATAAAACCCTTATGATTAATATCATTTTGCAGATGGGAACTTATTCGAATCACTTGGATTGTGTTAAATTTTGTATGGCTCGCTGGAAATTAATCGCTTATAGAGTTTGTAATGCTCAGCAAGTTTGTAAGTTGATGGGTAATGGATTTATTACATGAAAAACTGAAAACTTCATGCCAATCCTCGTCCTTGTATAAAGGGAAGAGAATGGAGAAACACAGATTAGGAGAAGGAAAAAATAGAAATTAATTGAATGTATATAAACAATAAGATAATTATTATCATCTTTAATGTTCTTCTCAAGAATGCTGTTTCTTTCCTTCCTCAATTGTCTAAAAAATTATGATTAGATAAATTATTGCCTTTTATTTTGGTGTTCCTTTTTTCCTTTGACAACCATTTGTTTCATTCAGTTGATTTTTATTAGTTATCTATTGTTAAAAAAAGAAATTTAGGTAATTTCTAATTTGTTCTCAGATTTGTTATTTTGAAAAAATGGTATTGACCGGAAAAAATGAGATGAGAAGTAGTAATCTAGCATGGGAAAGAATGAAGACAGAGAATGTGTAGAAAGAGAAACTAGGTTAGCAGCCGAGGAAGGTAGATATAAGGATATTTTAGAAATTTCAAATTTTTAACGGTTTGACTAATGAGATCAGTTGGTCCAAGGGGGTAATATAGTATTTTCAAAACAGAGGGGGGTAAGTGTACTTTCAATATATTGTTAGGGGGTTTTTGGATTTTACTGGTACATGGACTTCTGTGTTTGTCGATGAGATGCTGTGCTTTTACTTACAAAAGGTAGTAGAATAGCTAGAACAGCCATTCTTCTTTTTTTTATCTTCTTTAATGAGTCTACAATTTTCAGAATCTAAATAAATATAAGAAGATCAAACAGTGCAGGGTTTACAAATAAGTATTTAGACTGCAAATTCAATGCAGTTTCGGAATAAAATATTGTGAATTGGATATTGATTTCCACCTTTGAAGGGTGAAGGGTTCTAAATGACATGATCCTAACATTTTGCAGGGAAGAAATGGCCGAAAAACTACGGAAGGAAGGACCATTAGCTCTAAGATCTGTCAGTAACTGTGATCTTCTCCAATTGGTGGATCTTTTAGTATCAGATAAGAAATGGATCGAAGAATGCTCCTCTGAAACATTACCTTTCAGGATCACAAGGGCTGTTGAGAAGAGTCCTGTTTCAGGTAATACTCCGGCCACAAATGGGTTGCGATCTATTTTTATGCACACTTCATCACAGGCAAATGTGCAGCGTAAACATGAAGGACCTAAAAAGCTGGAGAATGTTCCCCATTCTGGAGTTTCATTTACCAGCATTAATAAGAAAACTACAGAGCGTTCAAGATCTGAGATATTAGGTGACTGCCAAAAACTTGTGAAAATGATACTGAAGGAACATCCTGAAGGATATGATATTGGTTCCTTCAGGAAACTGTTCCTTGGGAGGTATGGTTATCCTCTTGATATACGAAGGCTGGGGTACAAAAAGCTCTCCTCTCTGCTTAAAAAAACACCTGGGGTTAAAGTAGAATCCACCTACATAATTCCTGCAAGTTCGGTTCCAAATGATTCTAACCTGGAAACTGTCATTCCCAATGTTCAAGAAGATAACAGTCAAGCATTTCAGAACTCAGCTGGTGAGCCTTATGCATCGATGAAGGGTGCAGATTTTGAGTCAACATGGGATGAGCTAGGACCTGTTTCCTGCACAAGTTCAAACAAAAAGGAAATGCATTCAGTTTTAGGGAGCAAAACTTCAGAGGATGCAGAGATAGCACATTTTACCTATGAACCTTCTGTCTCGGATGATGAGTTTTCAGATTCTGAAGAAGAACTCTCAACACCAGAGCGAACAGGAAAGCAACAAAAGCCAGAAATAGTTGATAGCTCATTATTGCAAATCCTTGATTCATGGTATTGTAGCAAGGAAGGCGAGGATAGGAAGGATAATCCTGAGGAGTGTGAGGATATGGTTGATTCTTCTGAATACCAAGTAAAGCCATCTGCTGCTACTGGAGTAGACATGAATGAAGAAACTTGTTTGGAGGACCATGGAATTGGACAGAAGCAGAGTCTACACAAGACCAATTCTTTTGTTGCAGAACCCGTGGGGCATGACAAGGACAACATGTTAATTAGTGAATTATTAGGTAGCTTGGATTCAACCAAAAAAAAGAAAAAAGGTAGCTTGGAAAAATCAAGTCGGTCCAGGATGCAAGCGTAGATGGTCTGACGGCATAATAAGAAGAGGAAAAATGATTCCTTCTGCAATTTTTCTTATTACATTTAAATTTAAATTAAATTAATATTACTTCAGGTACAACATTCAAGCAATGCTGGAAGAACCATTTGGGCCTTTAATGAAGTTCTACGTTCCAAATTATGGTTAATAGGATATATACAACTGTCAACTGGTGTTAGAATTCTGTTTCAGTTATTCTCAAAATCCAAGGAGTAATTTTGCTCAGTCAGGTATTGGATTGTGCTATAGATTTCATTAATCTGGAGGTGAATGGACTATTGTTACCTCATTATTCTTTGCAAGGCAGCTTAATTGGGGTGTTCCGTGGCTTCCCTGAAGACAATTGACAAGTTGTAGCTGTTTGGGGAAGATTTACAGTTACACCGCAAGGCGCAAACCCAAAAATTGGTACCAAATTCCTAACCCAACAAGAGGACACCAAAATCTGTTGTTTCAAAAGGCCAATGCCTTAGATGAAAGCTTGAGAAATGAACACTGCTTTGTCTCTGTTGCAATTTCTTCTTCTAGTGGACTAGGTAGTGGTTGACTAGGATTTGGATTTAGACTTGAAAAGATGGCTGCAAATTAGGCCTTTTACTATTATCTGCATTATAATGTATATCTTCATTTAGAATCTATTATATTGATGTAGTGAAACCTTTCTGGAAAAAGACTAGGAGTGTTTTTCACAAGCACAGATCACAAACCGTGTACAACTCAAGTTTAGGCCCCAAGTAACTATGAACCTTACCTAGAGCAAGCAATCTGCAATTTTGAGTTAAATTACAGAGGAAGTCATTGTTGCAGTAGACTGTGTAAACACAGATTCCAGTAGATTAGGAATTTTTTGATGATATCTGTATAAGTTTAAAAATTACAACAATTAATAGTTTTGAAGACTTGTCTTGGTATGATACCAGAACAGTCTTGCAAGTAAATTAAAAATGAGGACGACTTTTGTATTACATTCATAAAATATTGCAGATTTCATTTTGTGTATCAAAATGCTAGTATTTATGCAGTTGGGTAAGAAGCTTGCATTGCTATGCCACAGAGTCCTTCCTTTGCATCTACATCCCTCTGCATCCTAATGTACCCATTTTCACCCCAACTTGTTCCCCAAGAGTTCTTTACCAGCCAATATTTGGTTCCGTCATCTGCAACTCCATAACCAACTGCAGTGACACCGTGGTCTAGCTCAGTTCCACAAGGTCCTGTAAATATACCGCCCGAGTAAGATTGGAACTCGGAACCACTGGCATCAATGGCAACGGAAACAGGTTGATTGGCTACTGCCTTGAGCAATGCTGCCTCGCTATTGGCATGCACATCTTCATGTCCATTAATAGTTGCTGCATGGTTTGCTTCCTTGTTAGTATTGCAGGTCCCATCTTCTCCCGTGTAAGGGTAATTAGCTTCACTCGTTAGGCCTTTATTGTTTTTGATGAAATCAAATGCATCATCCATCAAACCACCCTCGCAGCCTTCATCTTCACCATTGACATCACAGTCGACCAATTCCTGCTCAGACAGCGAGATTAGGTTGCCTGTCGTCAGCTTCGTGATCCCTTCCATCGCTGCTACAGCTGAAAATGCCCAACAACATCCTGTATGTACATATTTTGACATTAATGAAGATTTTTACTAAGAAAAAGAGTTTTTGGTATTAAAAATTGGTTACTTACCACATTGGCCTTGGTCCTTGACAGGTGTTACGGCTCCTTTCTTTCTCCAATCCATAGCAGATGGTATAGCAGTAACATTTTCATACCTGAAAGAAGTAGCAGTGTCGGAAAACATGTGACCCTTGAATCGATTTCGCGAAGCTGTGAATTCCTCATTTGTAAGATCTGCAAATTGATTGATCCCAAGCTTGTAAGGCTTGTTGTTGGCAGCATTAAAAGAGTCGATAAATGCCACATTTTCTTTGAAAATCCTGAAACGTTTTGCCTTGTCATTCAGGTCTTTGTAAACTCGTCCATATTGAGCCATCCATTGCTCATGCCTCTCGTGCATTGAGGATTCATCTTGACTTTGAAGAGTCCGGGAACTGACTTGTAACACCAAATTCATTCCGAACACAAAGATTAAGCCCAAACAAAGACATTGATTCTGATTTGCAACTGCCATTGTTGTTGGAACTTGGATGTATAAATGAACTCGAAAGTAATTGATTAATGAAGAAACACTGATGATTTTTGCTTGGGTTTTTCCAACATAGTATATATGTAGAGAAATTTTGACACAAGCTGCCAAAAGTGAAATCTATCTACGTGCCCTGAAAATTATGCAGATTTGGACCCATCAAATTAGATAATTTGATCGATGTTTCATTAAGCTTTAGGGAAAAGTTTGGTTTTGTTTTCAAACCAAAGAAAAATTATGCCCCGTCCCCGTGCCGTTTCATTTATGTGATATGGTTGATCTATGACCAACCCTTTTTCTAATTTGGAGGATTAAAACAAATTCTACTACTAAGTTATGGTAGTTTTGGCTTTGGACTAATCCTTGTCTGATGTTTTTCTCATTTTTAAGACTTGATCATGTTCTATTGCAGATTTCTTGGGCTTAAGTTTCCATTGTGTAGCAAATTAACCAGTTCCTAATTGAGGAGTAAACAAAAAACAAATTACAATGTTGAGCTATTATTGAGGAGAAAAATCACAACAATCAAGCAAATATGTCAAAGAAAAAATGTAAGATTATGGTCATATTTTAAAACTTCATTTGACCAGGAATATTTATATGATCACCGAGACCCACATAGCCATGAACTAGAACTCATGAGCAAGCACAACTAGCTCATTATTATTCGTTACTACATTTGAACCTTCTCTAAACCCGAACTTTAGGCCATGTTTGCTAGTGGAGAACATTCTCTATTCTCCATCTCCAAAAATATCAAAGAAATTAGGTAGTGACACATCATATGTCAATAAAAACAAACATATTTTTAAAGAATGGAGATGACAATGGAGTGGAAATGAAGAACATATTTATTTTATTTTGAGATTTTCACTCCATTGTCATCTTCATTCTCTAAAAGTATACTTGGTTTCATTGACACATGTTGTGTCACCACCTAGTTTCTTTGATATTTTTGGAGATGAAAAATGGAGAATGTCCTCCACTACCAACCAAACATAGCCATTATTCTCTCTACTAATTTGTTGCTAAATTCCATATTGCATTAAGCAAATAACAAAAAATGGCATTGGAATTAATTATGACTATATGTTGCTCAATCAGAATCAGGGGTGAGTATCACATATAGTTTCATGTGTCCAATGACATCAGTTTCTCTAGACTTTTCCTATATATATCATGAGGGTCCGGCCTTCATTTTATGTATGTTGGATCAGTTTCCAACAACGAGGTAGATAGCTTCGAGTGGACTGCAAAAGTATACAACTATATGAGAAAAAGGGCTCGATTTTCGCAGAGGGAATGCTTAAGTCGAGTTAAAAGTTTAAGAGCTATAGAGAATATAGAGTGAAAAATTATAAGCTCGTCCTAGCTTGCCTCTTTATATATGTATAATATAGAGGGTTCCATTTGGTCCTTTGAGGCTGATGGGCCTTTGAGCCCATTTCAAAATATGCTCGACAAAGACTGACCATATTAATATACTGGCAACCAGGTTGTTGGTTTAAGTGGTTTGACACGTGTTCCTTAAGTAGTGTCTCGGGTTCGAGTTTTGTGAATGGAAAAAATTATTGTTGGGAAAGATTTACCCCATAGTGGGCCAACCCTCGAATAGATAAAACGGTCCTCGAACTATCATCAAAGGGACAAAATGACCCCTAAATATTGGGACAATTAAGCCCCATAACTATCAATTTGGTACAATTTAGTCCCTCAATGAATGGATTTTAGTCACATGAAGTAAAAGAAGTAAATAACTCCAACTTGATAGATATACTGGATTGCTAAATACCACCCCCTTTTACTACCTACCGCCCCAATTTTGACACTTTTGCTCTTTACTTTATTTTCTTCAAATTTTCTAACTTCAAATCCTCTGAAACCTTTAATCTAAAACCTCAAATTTTCAAAACAATCTTGAAGCAAATCATGGCGGATTTTGTTCGTGACAGAGGTAAAGGATTGAATAAATGAATAAATAATATACTAATAATTATTTTTTTAAAAAGAATATACTAAATCAAGTCAATCACCAATAATAATTATCATAAACCCTATATTGACCCTAACTAATAATAATTATCATAAAAAAATCATAATTTTAAAATATTTTTTTTAAAAAATTGATTCAGGCGCGGAGGCGTCCCTAGGGTGCGCCCCACCATGGTGGCTGGGGACGCCACCCACCGTGGTGGGGCGCCCCCTGGGGACGCCTCCGTGTCTGGATAATTTTTGTTTAAATGATTTACTAAAAAATCATTATTTTAATTTTTTTTTTAAAAAAATGATCTAGGTGTGGAGGCGTCCCCAGGGGGCTCCCCATCACGGTGGATGGCGTCCCCAAAGGGCGCCCCGCCACGGTGGGTGGCGCCCCCCGAGGGCTCCCCGCCACGGTGGGTGGCGCCCCCCGGGGACTCACCGCCACGGTGGGAGGCGCCCCCTGAGGATGCCTCCGCGCCTGAATCATTTTTTTTAAATATTTTAAAATTATGATTTTTTATGATAACTATTTTAGTTATGATCAATATAGGGTTTATGATAATTATTATTGGTGATTGGCTTGAAAGTTTGAGATTTTTAGTTTGAAGGTTTTAGAGGAAAATGAAGCAAAGGGCAAAAAGTATCAAAAGGGGAGGCGGTAGGTAGTAAACAGTGGACGGTATTTAGCAATCCCCTAGATATAATAGCCCTCAAACTTTTACATAGAAGGACAAAAATAGCCCTCAAACTTTGACAATGTAAGATAAAATGTTCTTTGAAGGTGCTAAATTGTCTCAAAATTGAGAATAAGAGCGCTTAATTGTTTCAATTGAAAGTTCAAGGGTCATTTTGCCCCTTTTATGATAGTTTAGGGGCAAATTATACAATACACCGGCGGTGGAGTTTAGCAGACTACACAAGCGGGTCCTGAAGGGTGACATGTGTCCTTTAGGGACTAGATTGAAATATTTAAAACTTAATTAATTAAAAAAATGGACATGTGTCAACTCCACAACCCGCTTGTGGAGTCCAAAATTTACACCGCCGGTGTATCAAATAATTACCCTAGTTTAGGACCATTTTATCCGTTAAACCTTAATATATTTGATACCAGAAAATAAAAATCTAAAAGCAAACAAAAACAAAAGAAAAAAAATTCATGACATAAACAAAGACACCGAAAGGAAGCCAATATAATAGAATAGAGATAACAAGAAGAATTAGCTAGAGAAAGACAAGATGCAAGCTGCCTAAGCTAGCCAGCCAGCAAGAACTTTTTCTTGACTTTTTCTTTGTTAAGGGCTACTGGCGTTTATTGATCACATGCTAATCCAAAAATAAAGAAATAGAAACAATTACATTATTTACATGCAAGCAATGAATGTATATTGGACTTCAACATATATTGCATATTATTTTAATTACTAAGATCATTATCTTAAGTTTCTTCTTCATAGTACTCCCATATGTTTTCCCTCCTCTTAATTATTAGTTTGTTTCACTGATGCTTCAACAATCTTTCAGCTAGCTATAGCTTGTTTTGTTTCCCTTCACCTTCTCTCTTGTGTGTGATTTCAGACTCGATTCCCGAGGAGGATTCGCCATTAAACTTCAGCAGAGCCTAACTTTCAACTTCGGACATCAACAACCATGGATATATAGGACAAGCACTCTGCTAAAAGTATATAACTATAATGATAAGTTGAGTTGTCGAGATTTGAATCTTGGTCACTGGAACTAATTGTCCAACATTTTATCAATAGAGCATAGAACCATTGACCATGTAAACCAATATATTAATTACTACTAATTAATATATGTTGATATCAACAAAACCTTTAATTTTCTGTTATTTCTACACATGTGTGCTAATAATGGTAGGTTGGAAGGGAATTGTTCCAACAAGATATTTAGCTTTTAGAATGAATCCACACATTTACGTAGGAAAAACATCATATACCTAAACAGATTGACTACATAACACTTTTGGCAGAATAATTGAGATGAATGTATTAATGTGTGTAAAATGTAAATAGATATTGGTTGAGGCAGGCAGCTACAGATAGCGGCGGAGCAGGTATATATTAATGTGTTAAACTTCTACTACTTTTGGAAGCTTCGATCGAAGAGGTCAAGAAAATGTAATCTTCTTTTAGTAATTTGGTAGCTATAAAATTGATAACGGATAACCTAACCTATTAGTATATGTAAGCATTACCAAAACTTTATGTCTTTTTATCTAGAAACTACGACTAATTTAATTTGCATACATATTCAAAAAAGGTAATCATTTGATACACCGGCGGTATAAATTTTGGACTCCATAAGCGGGTTGTGGAGTTGACACAAGTCCATTTTTTTAATTAATTAAGTTTTAAATATTTCAATTTAATCTCTAGAGGACACATGTCACCCTTCAGGATCCGTTTGTGTAGTCTGCTAAACTCCACCGCTGGTGTATTGTATGATTTGCCTTAAAAAAAGATTAAATTGACTTTAGTAATAGGCTTTTTCTAGAACTATATTAATGTCCTTATTAGAATAACTTAGAAGTTATTGCTTTCAATAAAACAAATAAACAAGTGTTGGTCAAAAGAAATTTTTTTTTGGTACTTGGTTGTTAGGAATCGAATCCTAACCACTGAAACTATATAAGAGCCCAGCACTCTACTATCAAGTCAAATGCCTAATGACTTTGTCAAAAGATTATGTGAACTGAGATTAATGCTTTTTCAAGAAATACATAGAGTCAGAGACAATCATGCAAGTATTACAACTTCGTCTAACTATTTGTTATTAGCTTTTGGGAATTAACTATTTGTGCTGCCTCTTCGGCCTTCGCATGTAGACGGCATCGATATTCATTGACATTTGGGCAATTGGAGGCTATCCGAAAGAAATTTTTTCACATTTCAATTTTCAAGCGAATTTTATTATCAAAAAAAAATTTTTCAAGCGAATTTTCATCTTTCTTTTTCTAGAAGATTGATATAGCTAGATATTGAAATGGTAAGCAGCAACTATAGCAAAGCATATACTTTAATAAAAGTATATATATATATATATAATAATAATAAAAGTTGCATTGAGCCCATAAATGGACCAATATTATATAGTTCCATTAACAAATACAAATTGGATGCGTGGAATCACCATATTCATTGGCGCATATGTTGGATAACTAAAACTGTGTAATATAGACTTCATCACCAGCTTAAAGTTCAATATAGATATTCTATATATAGCTGTCCAATTTATATATTAAAAATGTTTTTTTTTTGGTTGAAAATTGAAAATGCTTTTTGCCTCACCAAATTTATCTCATAAAATGTGACATAATAATATAATTAATAACACATTTTATAGAAATAAATTAAGCACTCGTGTTGTTAAACTTTACTGGTAGATATATACATATGATTTGATGATGTCTAAAACTATAACGTTTTGGATCAAGTCTCATTAAATATTGGTTGCTGATAGGTATAATAGCTCGCAGGCAGGGGGGAATATAAGTTTTTAAATTTAGGGTTTTAGTGGAATTTAGATATAGAGAAGAAATTAGCTAGTGGGATAAATTGGTGATAATCAACATTTTTCAACGGAAAATAACATGCATATTTATAATCTGGTTGGCGAGAAGAATGCTGTCCCTCTTTTTTTTTTTTGGTTCAAATCACCTATGTCTTGTTCAGCAAAAAAAAAAAATCACCTATGTCTCCATATTATCACTAAATTGTGGCTTCAATCAAGCCTTGTAATATATAGTTGACCTTTTTTCCCCTTTTTTTCCTTTTTTAGTTAAGTTGACCATATTTAACTAATTAAGATATAATTAATCATATCGGGATTTGGGAGTTCTTACTTCATTTTTCTATTAAGGACAATAATTTTTGCCCGGCTAGGTTTTACCGGGCATGTTATTCCGCGCCTTATAATTAAGACAAGAATTTAATTATTTAATTTCAGGTTTAGCCCTTACAAATAAGAAAGATTTACAGGATATATCCTTGATTTTAGGATGATATATAGGATTTTAGAAGTTATAGTAACTTTTCTAATGACATGTCAGATGCGATAATATTAGACAGGTTAAGTAGCATGATCTTCTATAAATCATATGAAAAAACATGATCTTCTATAAATCATATGAAAAAAGAAACTAGACATCAAATCGTCAAATTTTATTTGCATCACCCTTTTTTATGATTCTGCAATTTTTTTTTTTTTACATTTGAGATCTTATTGAGTTATTTCATGTGAAGTTTGAATCACACCCTTCATATATATTATTATATTCATAATAAGAATAATACACCGTCTGATCCTGCAAACTCTCCTTATTTGTAACTATGGGTTAAACTTATAATTAATTTGTTACCTTAATTATTAGGTGGGATAATGGCAAAAAGTATTTTCCTTGAAGAAAAAAAAAAGAAGAAAGAAAGAAATCTAGAATATGGAAGATCATAAATAATTAATTCTATTCAACTATAGATCACATGTTGACAAATAATACAAAGAAGCCCTTCTAGCATGGAGATCATCTAGAACCAAAATGAATTTGTATCCCAAGATTCATATGAACATTCAAGATCAATCTTCAAATTTTTAGACCCTGCCAAGAAAATGTGTTAGTGAATAGGAAGTTTTCCATTTGGAAAGAAAATAATAATGAAAATAATTAGTATATGAAGGAATTGGGTGGTCTTACTGTTGGAATTCAATGTTAACAGATGCAGCAGAGGGATTAGCAATGGCCCCAAAAGCAGTAGTAGAAAGAACAATGGTAGCACCATTGCTTGAAGGCCTTGACACCGATGTCTCCGCTCGATCTACTATTCTTATTTGAATGGTTTCCCCTGGATTGCACGTTCCTGGCCTTGCCGCGCTTATGCACCTTACTAGGTATTGCCGCCCGCACGACGCGCCGTTGTCCCATATTCCTTCTCCGGCCGCCGCAAACAAGTTGCTCGAAGGAAACTGCGACGCATCGTTCCCGAAGCAGGCCGTCGCTGCACCCAAAATTAAGTTTGATGATTATATATCATGTTTATAATGCAATATTTATATGATCTATATATGTGGGAACTTTTTTACTATATATGATATGATTAATTGAATGGCAGATCGATCGACACTTACGAATATATGGGGGGCTGTAATGGGCAGCGGTTCCAACATCACCATACGAAAGATGGGAGAGCGTTTGAATTAGCAGAAAGATGAAAATGATTAGCCATGGCTTTGACATTATTTCTTTCTGCTCCTCTTTGAACAATTCTCTGCTCTCTATATATCTTTGTAGTTTGTTGTTAATTTCTCAAAAAAAAGTGCACCGCAGTACTATATTTATAGTTTGGATAATAGAATAGATTCATTATTTTTTCTTTGACTTGATGACATATATTCTTATAAAATTTTGAATTTCTCAAAAGAGAAAAAAATCTCTCTCCCATCTTATAAATCTCATGCATTCTCCTTTCGTTGACAGAGAATCTCTTGTTTCTATATTTGTTTTTTTTACATATATCATGTTATGATCATGATTACCTTAATATATATCTATCATAACGGCTTTTTGTAATGGATAGTTAAAATTTATTTTTATTTATACCTATAAAAGATAGCATTTTTTTTAGGCAATAAGTTTTATTGAAGTACAACTCAAACAAACGATTTAAGACTAACTCAAACTTGAGAGACAAAGAAAAAGGAACACCAACATCAAAAGATAAAAGAAAACACAAGCAAAATAACAACCTAACAAGATGAACCTAACAAACTCGAAGAGGACATCTCAATCGCGCCAAACACCAAAAAACTCCAAAAAAACATAAGAAGTGAATAAACTTCACCATTCACCCTCAAAATAAATAAACATACTAAAATCACAACAACCAAATAGAATCCCATCAGAATGGAAACAAGCATCAATAAGATAGATAAGAATTTAACAATTAATTTTGACTACGTTGTCACTTTCTTGTTAGTAAATTAAGATTGATATAGTACGGTAAGCGCAGGCAAAAATAAAACCAAACTTATCTAATTTTAGGAAGGTCTAAACTAGATGCATGGAGGTCAATGGGAATAGGATAGCTCAAAGTGATAAAAGTTTGCATTTATGGAAGGAAGCATCCGAACTTTCACAAACCCCTATTGATAATTGATCTGTAAGTTTGGAAAATTTAAGTGAAAATTCAATGAACGGTAACACGGTTTATTCTGAATTTGGAAATGAATGCTACTAAACATTTTTTTAAAAAAGAAAAAAATGCATGAGAGTGACATGCAACATTCCCTAATTCGACTATTTAACCTTTTCCTTCTGATTTGTTCTCGATTATTCCATAATTATTTCCTTGGTACAATTTACAACAACTACAAGTAGAAATAAAATAGATATAGAATAATTGTACAGGTTTGATTATTTCTTAAAATCTTGTTGATCATATAGTTGCCGGCTTCAATGGGTTATATACATAGCTATATATAAAAATTAATTTCTAATGAATAAATAATAAATTTGCCAACCTCCAGGCTCCAACCAACTGTATTTGCTATCTATGGGTATTATCATCACTACCGTCGTGGTGGCACTGACCACCTTAAATTGAGCCGGCCTTTCGGGGCCTCAGTCGCAAGTCGCAACTTCACACTTTCACATTATCAGCTTTACTTCATGGTGGAGACTTCGGTGTTCCCGTTGTGATGCTCCCACTTTTTAATGTGATGCTCCCATTTAATTCTGACCATTGGATGCATTATCTATTTTCCTGACCGTCAGATACTAAAAGATTTAACCTGTTAAACCGGTTTTAAAAACCTTTTGGAATGAATTCGTGTGTGGTAGTCATCGTGATAGATTCTTACACATTTTTTATTCAAACCGTTGATATCAACTACTTTTTTTATTTGATTTATTATTTTTTTTTCT